>PVIY010063280.1:0-10551 GCA_004026745.1 Myrmecophaga tridactyla | reverse complement strand
AGTTGCCCTATTACCCAACAATAGCACTACTTGATATATACCCAGAAGAACTGAAAGCAATGACAGAAACAGACATTTGCACACCAATGTTCATAGCAGCATTATTCACAATCATCCAAAGATGGAAACAAACCAAGTGCCCATCAGCAGATGAGTGGATCCACAAAATGTGGTATATACATACGATGGAATATTATGCAGCAGTAAGACAAAATGATGTCCTGAAGTACATGACAAGATGGATGAGGCTTGAGGACATAATGCTGAGTGAAATTAGCCAGACACAAAAGGATAGATACTGTATGATTCTACTTTTATGATCATGGTAAAGGTAAAATCAGAGGCTTATGATGCAGAATATAGGGGACTTGGAGATACATACATAGAAGCCAGAGTTTGGTGAATGCTTAGCTAATGAGGTTGAACTCCAATGTAAGGAAATATATAAAAGTGAAGGCCATTCTCTAGTGGGCCATAAGTAATATTACCATATGGAAGATGGACAAGATTGAAAGGGGTTGTATAGACCTATGAGTTCCACTGATTAACACTAGAAATATAAATTAGTTCTTATAAGAACTAATTTATAGGTATGATTCATGTACAAAGAGTGTTTAAGAGCAGAGCATGGGGAAAACTGCTATTGCATGCTATGGGTTATGTTTGAAAGGAAAACATCAGCGCTACCACAGCAACAGCAGAGGTAAATAACAGGGAGAGGGACAAGTGTTAAGAGGAGGTTTAGATGTCCTATTTGGTGAGGGTGTGTTTGTTAGTTATCTTTTAAGAACAATGAAGTCATCTAAAATTGAGAGTGTTGATGGACCGTGGACTTTTGGCATTATACATGATGCCTGATGAATGCAGGTAGCTGAAGGGTGAACTGACTGAGAAGTAGATTGGCAATTGATGGTATATACATATGCTAGAATGTTGTGCTGCTACAAAAAGGATCAAAGTCATGAGGCGTGCTATGATGTGAATGAACGTGTGGGACATTTAGTGAGGCAAAATAAGCCAGAAATGGAAGAACAATACTTTGGAGCTCCTTGATTGGGAGCATAAACATTTATGATTCTTATATCACCTTGGTGAATTGCATCTTTAATTAGTATATAATGTCCTTCTTTGTCTCTTTTGATGTCTTTACATTTAAAGTCTATTTTGTCTGATATTAGTATAGGTACTTCTACTTTCTTTGAGTTACAACTTGCATGGAAAATCTCTCTCCATCCTTGCACTTTCAATCTATTTGTATCCTTGTGTCTAAGATGAGTCTCTTATAAGCAGCATATAGCTGGATTATGTTTCTTAATCCATTCTGACAATCTGTATCTTTTGGTTGGTAAATTTAGTCCATTAACATTCAAAGTTATTACTGAAAAGGTGTTTCTTGAATCTACCATCTTATCTTTTTTATTTTATTTGTCAGATCTATATATTCTTTTCCCTCTTTCTCTTTATATCCTTTAAGTTACCCTTAGTAGTACTCTTCAATTTGTTGCCCTCCTCCAGACCTCCCTCTCCTGTCTTTTCTTTTCAGCCACCAGAACTCTTTTAGTATTTCTTGTAGGGCTGGTCTCTTGTTGACAAATTATTTCAGGATTTCTTTGTCAGTGAAAACTTTAATCTCTCCCTCAGTTTTGATGGACAATTTGGCTGAGTACAGAATTCTTGGCTGGAACTCTTTCTCTTTCAGGATCTTGAATCTATCATATCATTGCCTTCTCACCTCCATGGTGCTAATTGAGTAGTCTGAACTCAGTCTTATTTGGTTTCCTTGTATGTAGTAGATAGTTTTTCTCTTGCTACTTTCAGTATTTTCTTCTTCTCTTTAACATTTGGTAGACTAATTAGTATGTGTCTTGGAGAAGGCCTATTTGGATTTATTCTATATGGAGTTCGTTGGCTTCTTTGATTTGTATATTCATGTCCTTTATAAGGGTTGGGAAGTCCCCCATTATATCCTCAACTACTCTTCCTAGCCCTTTACTCTTCTCTTTTCCTTCTGGGGCATCAATGATTCTTATATTTGTGTGCTTTGTTTTGTCTATCATTTTCCTGAGATCTAACTCAAATTTTTCCTTTTTTTTTTTTTTTTTGCCATTTGCCATTTTGAGTCTCCAAAGTCATTTATTCTGTCCTCTATATCACTTATTCTTTCTTCTGGCTCTTCAAATCTGGTATTGTGTGCCTCTACTATGTTTTTTATTTGGTCAACAGTCTTTAATCTCTCTGATATCTGTTATTTTTCTATTTATTCTTTCAAATTTCAAATTATAAACATCTTTGATTGGTTGTTCCAACATCTGTGTCTCCTCTCGTGCTTTAATTTGGTCATGAGGCAGGGCTATATCTGTCAGCTTTGTGATATGCTTAGTGATCTTTTGCTGTCTTCATGGCATTTAAGTATCTTGATTGATTTACTTTGGAGTTGATTCATTGCAGTAGTCTAAGGCCTTGTGTTTGCAGGATGGTTATACAGCAGGAAGCAGGGTATGGGGTGGGACACTCAGTGCAGTGATTTGTTTCAGGGCAGATATAGGCATAGGTTTGAGATGTTACATTGATGCTTGTGAACGTTGGTGCCCAGCAGCCAGGGAGGATGTAGCTGTGTGGGTGCACCAGTCTGTGGGGTGTAATCTTGGTGTGCACTGGTCTAAGGCATGGCACCCTTTATGAGCATGCAGAGAGCTATGGCAGCAGATCAGCATTATGCCTTTGTGGATTGGGTGCAGATGTGACCTGGCTGTGCAGGTCAGCACTTTCTCCAAGCTGGGAAGTGTGGCTGAGGGCTGTGTGCATGCGCGGTTCTAGGACTGCTATAAAGTGCAGTTCCCAGAGCTGAATGACATTACTGGGGGCCCATGCACATGCGTGGGACGAGGAGTGCTGTAAACTTATGCACAGAGCTCGGGGGGGTTGGGGTGAGGCTGTACAACACTATGGCCAGGAGGGCAGGGGTAGCCTGGGTGTGGAGGTTAGTGCCTGCAGACTTTACACACTTGCATCAGCCTGCAGGGAACAGGGAGGGGGAGATAGTGTTTGGGAGGGGGGCAGGGGAGGTGCATTGGCCTTCACTTGGGGGGGGCAAGTATATGCACTGGGGGTTGGTGGTTTAGGGGTGCCTGGAGCACAGGGAATGGAAGCAGGTGACGGGGTTCTGTGGTGTGGGGTGTGGAGTGAGTCGCTGGTCATGGGGCTGTGCTGGTAAGAGTAGCGTGCCCAAGGAATGTGGCTTGACTTACTTCCTAGTCCTGAGCTCCCATCCATGCACTCCTGTGGGCTCTGCACCTCCGCACTGGGCTCCAGCTTTCTGCCTCTAAGTTCCTCGGCCTCTGCAACCAGGGCTGGCCCATGTGATGCAGAAGGCTCTCTCACGTCAGCCACACTCCCAAATCACTGCCTCAAACACCCTCCTGTCCCTGCTCTAACTTTTCCATGAAGCAGGGCTAATCTCAAGCTGCTCTATTCAGCCATCTTCCTGGAAGTCCTCTCTGTTCATTTTTAAATGTTTTTATTCACACATCATACAATCCAACCTAAGTAAAAGACATTTCCTTTTCTTCCCCAAGGAATCCATAACCCTCCAATTCCCCCCCACCAGATGACATTTACTTTTGGCATAATGCCTTTGTTACATTCAGTGGAAGCATATTACAATGTTACTGTTGACTATAAACTTTAGCTTGCATTGATTGTACTTTTTCCTGAATACTATCCGTTTTCAACACCTTACAATTTTGACATTCATTTATTCTCCCTCAGGCAAAAACGTTTTTTTATTTGCACATTTTAATCATCATCACTGTCCACTCTAGGCATTCCTAAGTTATACTGTATCAGTATTTATCCTCTCTTTCTTTCTGGTTTCATATGTGCCCCCAGCCCTTCTCCCTCAATCATATCCCCATTCAGCTTCACTATATGTACTTATATTATTGTGCTACAAGCAGGTGGTATTGCACCATCCAATAATGAATTTTTACAATCAGTCATGTTGCACAATCTGTAGTCCTTCAGCACCAAATGCCCAATGTCTACCTTATTTCTGTCTCCTGATAACTTGTGTTCTTAACTTCAACTTTCAAAGTTCACTCATTAATGTTGGTTCATATTAGTGAGACCATATGATATTTGCCTCTTTATTTATGGCTAGTTTCACTCAGCATAATGTCCTCAAGGCTCATCCATGTTGTTACATGCTTCATGACTATATTCTGCCTTAGAACTGCATAATATTCTATCCTAAGTATATACCACAGCTTGTTTTGACACTTGTCCATGGGTGGACATTTAGGCTGTTTCCCTCTCTTGGCAATAATGCTTGTAATAATGTTGCTATAAATATCATTTTGCAAATGTTTGTTTGTGTCCTTACCTTTAGTTCCACTGACTATTTACCTAGTAATAGGACTGCTGGATCATATGGAAATTCTATACTTAACTTCCTGTGGATCTGCCAGACTGGTTTCCAGAGTTGTTATAACATTTTACATTTCTACCAACAGTGGATAAGTGTACTTCTTTCTCCAGATCCTCTCCAACACTTGTCCTGGGTTTTTTGTTTGTTTGTTTTTTTGTTTGTTTTTAATAATGGCCATTCTAGTGGGTGTCAGATGATATTTCATTTGTGGTCCTGATTTGCATTTCCCTAATAGCCAGTGAAGTTGAGCATCTTTTCATGTGCCTTTTAGCCATTTGTATTTCCTCTTCTGAAGAGTACTTGTTCATGTCTTTTACCCATTTTTTTAAAATTGGATGGTTTGTCTTTTGCTTGTTGAGGTGAAGAAGCTGTTTATATATTCTGGATACTAAACCCTTATCTGTTATGTGGCTTCCAAATATTGTCTCCTTTTGCACAGACTACATTTTTACTTTCTTGACAAAATTCTTTAATGAACAAAAATGTTTAATTTTGAGGAGATCCCATTTATCTATTTCTTCTTTCAATGCTTGTGTTTTGGGTGTAAGGTCTAGGAAACCACATTCCCTATGTTTTCTTAGAAAAGTTTTATGGTCTTAGCTCTAATGCCTAGCTCTTTAATCCACTTAGAGTTAATTTTTGTATAAAGTGTGAGATATGGATCCACTTTCAGTCTTTTGCATATGGAAGTCGTGTTCTCCAAACACCATTTATTGAAGATGCTGCTCTGCCCCCATTGGGTTAGCTTGACTACCTTATCAAAGATCAGTTTCCATAGATGGCAGGGTCTATTTCTAAACTTGCAATTCTATTCCATTGGTCAGTATATCTATTTTATGCCAGTACCATGCTGTTTTGATCATTGTTGCTTCATAATATACTTTAAAGTCAGGTAGTATGAGACCTCCCACTTCATTTTTCTTTTTCAAGATATTTTTAGCTATTTGGGGCATACTACCCTTCTAAATAAATTTGGCTATTTATTTTTCTATTCCTGCAAAATAAGTTGTTGGGATTTTAATTGGTATTGCAATGAATCTATAAATCAATTTGGGTGGAATTGATATCTTAACTATATGTAGTCTAACAATCCATGAACATGGTATGCCCTTCCATTTATTTAGGTCTTCCAGGATTTTAATTTTTTTTAGGAATTTCTTGCAGTTTTCTGTGTACAGGTCTTTTGTATCCTCAGTTAAATTTATTCTTAAATATTTTATTCTTTTTATTGCTATTGTGAATGGAACTTTTTTCTTGATTTCTCCCTCAGATTGCTTATCACTAGGGTATAGAAACATTACTGATTTTGGGCTGTTGATCTTGTACCCTATTACTTTGCTCTACTTATTTACTAGCTCTAGTATCTTTGCCATAGATTTTTCAGAAATTTCAACATATAGTATCATGTCATCTGTTAACAATGAGAGTTTTACCTCTTCCTTTCCAATTTGGATGCCTTTTATTTCTTTTCTTATCTAATTGCTCATTTAGAACTTTCAGCATAGTGTTGAATAACAATGGGGAGAGTGGGCATCCTTGTCTTATTACTGATCTTAGGGGGAAAGCTTTCAGTCTTTCCCCATCAAGGATGATATTAGCTGTGGAGTTTTCATCAATATTCTTTATCATGTTGAGAAAGTTCTCTTCTATTCCAATCCTTTGAAGTATTTTCATGAAGGAAGGATGTTGAATTTTGTCAAATGCCTTTTCTGCATCAATCTAGATGATCATGTGATTTTTCTGCTTTGATTTGTTGATATAGGGTGTATTACATTAATTGAATTTCTTATGTTGAACCGTCCTTGCATACCTGGGATAAACACCACTTTGTCATGGTGTATAGTTCTTGTAATGGCTGCTGGATTTGATTTGCAAGTACTTCTTTTGGGACTTTTGTATCTATATTCACTAAAGAGAGTCATTTGTAATATTCTTTTCTTGTAATATATTTGCCTGGCTGTGATATTAGGGTGATGTTGGCTTCAAAGAATGAGTTAGGTAGCTTTCCCCCCTTTTTAATTTTTTGGAAGACTTTGAACAGGATTGGTACTAATTCTTTCTTGAATGTTGGTGGAATTCACATGTGAAGCCATCTGGTCCTGGACTTTTCTTTTTGGGGGAGCTTCTCAATGACTGGTCCAATTGCTTTACTTGTGACTGGTGTGTTGAGGTCATTTTTTTGGCATGGGCAGGCTCCAGGAGTCAAACCCAGGGCTCTGGCATGACAAGAGAGAATTCTGCCACTGAGCCTCTGTTGCACCACCCCATCTATGTCTTTTTGAGTCAACATTGGGTGTTTGTGCCTTTCTGGGAATTGTCCGTTTCATCTGCATCATCTAGTTTATTAGCATATAGGTGCTCATAGTATCCTCTCATTAACTCATTTCCTTCTATGGTGTCAGTGGTTGTCTCTTCTTCCAGCTCTAATTTTATTTATTTGCATCCTCTCCCTCTCTCTGTTCCTCCCTCCCTCCCCCTGCCTCTCATTAACCTAGTTAAGAGTCCATCGATTTTATTGATTTTCTTAAAGAAACCAACTTCTGATTTTGTTGAGTTCTTGATTGTTTTCATATTCTCAATTTCATTTATTTCTGCTCTAATCTTCATATGTTTTTCCTTTTCTTTGCTTTGGGGTTAGTTTGTTGTTCTTTCTCTAGTTCTTCCAAGTGAACAATTAATTCTTCAATTTTTATTCTTCCTTCTTTTTTAACATAGGCATATAAGGCAATAAATAGCACTGTCTCTGCTGCATACCATAAATTTTGATATGTTGTGTTGCAATTTCTTTTCCTTGAAATATTTACTGATTTTTCTTGTAAATTCTTCCTTGACCAACTGGTTCTTTAAAGTGTGTTGTTTAATCTCCCTAAGTTGTGTATTTTTTGGCCTTCTGCCTATTATTGATTTTTAACTTCATTCAATTATGATCTAAGAAGGTGTTTTCTTATGATTTCAATATTTTAAAATTTATTGCGATCTGCTTTGTGACTCAGCATAAGGTCTATCTTTGAGAATTACCCATAAGCACTTGAGAAAAATTTGTATCCTGTTGTTGTGGGGTGTAATATTCTTAAATATTTATTAAGTCTAGTTCATTTATTGTATTATTCAAATTCTCTGCTTCCTTATTGACCCTTGTCTAGATTTTCTAACCATCGATGAGAGTGGGGAATTGAAGTCTCCAACTCTTATGGTAGAGGTGTCTATTTCTCCCTTAAGTGTTGTCAGTATTTGCTTCATGTATTTTGGAGCACTCTGGCTCGGTGCATAAATATTTATGATTGTTATGTCTTCTTGTTGAATTGGATTTACTACATCATATCTATTTTTTTCTCTTTTTACCTTAACTGATAGTCTTCATTTCTACACTCTTCTCCAGACCTCTCTCTTCTGCCTTTTCCTATCTGTTTGTAGTGATCACTTTAGTATTCCTTGCAAACCAACCATGTGGCTCAATATATCTCCAGGCTCTGTGTGCTCCCTTTTCTCCTGGTGCATCCCTTTTCAGTATTTTTGCTCTCCAACTCAAAAAAACTCTGTTTTTTTTTTTCCTGTCAGCTCCCCCCCCCCCATGCACCCCCGCCAAGGCAAAAACTCCTAGCTCCTTTTGTGCTTATTCCAGGTTTATCTGCTGGGGTTCTGTTTTCAGTAGTCAGAATTTTTAATTACTTCTGAAATTAGAACTTGGTTGAGCTAAGTCCTTGCTGCTAGTAAATTCTGTTTCCTTTCCCTTCAGGGAACCAGCCTGCCATGCCCATGTGGGAGAGGTGCTGGTCTCTGCAGCTTGGGGATCTCAGTTGCCCCACCTGGTTCAGACTGGTGTGTGTCTGGTCACTAATGTTACCCTAGCAGTTGTTCTGTATCATTACTGTCTATTTATTAGCTGCTCTGTAAGAAAAACTACATTCCACACCTCACTATACCACCATATTGCCCCTGTTTCCCTTTCACCAGAACTTTGAGAAATAAATTCTGAGACTAGCTCTATCATCCCTAAAGAGCTCTGTAGTCACCCTTCTCTGTAGGTCAAATATTACTGTGGGAACTGCTGTCACTGAGCTGGAACCCTTAAACACAATGGGGGTGATCAGATCCCATGTTGGTAGAAGCCATGTGGCCACAGTTAATCAGCATAGACAAAGTGGATGTGGCCACCATAATGGACAGCAGTCTCAAAGCAGCAGTCAAAATAATCTGACTTGTAGAGACTTGTGGCACTAACTAATAGATCATGGGGTACTGTTCTAGTTTGCTAGCTGCCGGAATGCAGTATACCAGAAACAGAATGGCTTTTAAAAGGGAAAATTTAATAGGTTGCTAGTTTACAGTTCTAAGGCTGAGAAAATGTCCCAGTTAAAGCAAGTCTACAGAAATGTCCAATCTAAGGCATCCAGGTAAAGATACCTTGGTTCAAGAAGGCCAATGAAGTTCAGGGTTTCTCTCTCAAGTAAGTGGAAGGGCACATGGCAAATGCAGTCCAAGTTTCTCTCTCATCTGGAAAAGCACATGGTGAGCATGGCATCAAGTGCTAGCTTTCTCTCCTGGCTTCCTGTTTCATGAAGCTCCCTGGGAGGCATTTTCCTTCTTCATCTCCAAAGCTCGCTGGCTCGTGGACTCTCTGCTTCGTGGTGCTGCAGCATTTTCTGCTCTCTCCGAATCTCCTTCATTCATCAAAATGTTTCCTCTTTTGTAGGACTCCAGAAACTTATCAAGACCCACCCAAATGGGTGGAGACATGTTTTCACCTAATCCAGTTTAACAACCACTCTTGATTAAATCACATCTCTAGGGAGATGCTCTGAATATAGTTTCAAACATACGGTATTGAATAGGGATTATTCTGCCTTTATGAAATGGGATTTAGATTTAAACATGGCTTTTCTAGGGGACATACATCCTTTCAAACCAGCACAGCTACCTAAAAGTAAAATAGAAAGGCAGTCTACTAAATTATTCTTTGAGCTGAATAAGAAGAAAAATTCTAGGTCAAGTGAACAGAAGTCTAACTAAATTACAAAAACAGGGATTCATGGCCCCTTAATTAATTTCCAGACTTGAGACAGTTTACAGACCCAGAACCCCTTGAATGATGGGAAGGCCAGGTACCCTTGGGGAAGGACCCTTTAATGCTACCCAAAATTTACACATTTAATCTTCCTCCCAGTCTTCCCAAAGGAGGCATATGGCCTTCTACCAGGGTAAGTGTTCACTGGGAAAAAGTAAATGATCAGATATTTGGGGGATTATTATACACTGGCTCAGAAGTGACACTAATTCCAGGAGACTCCAAATGTCACTCTGGACCACCCATCAGAGTAGAGGCTTATGGAGGTTAGGTGATCAATAGAGATTTAGCTCAGGTCCATCTAACACTGGGTCCAGTGTGTTCCTGGACCCATTCTGTGGTCATTTTCCCAGTTCTGGAATGCATAAGCAGAATCAACATATTCAGCAACTGGCAGAGTCCTCACACACAAGTTCTTTGACTTGTGGAGTGAATGCTATTATATTAGGAGATGTCAAGTGGAAGCCACTAGAACTGCCCCTACATAGAAAAATAGTGAATCAGAAGCAGTATCATATTCCTGGAAGGATTGTAGAGATTAGTGCCTCTTTTACGGATTTGAAGGATGCAGAGATGCTGATTCCCACCACATTCCCATTCAACTTTATTTGGCCTGTGCAGAAAACATATGGGACTTGGAGGATGACAATGGATTATCAAAAACTGAAACAAGTGGTAACTCCGATTGCAGCTGCTCTTCTAGATGTGATATCATTGCTTGAGCAAATCAATACCCTGGTGCCTTGCATGCAGCTAATGATCTGGCAAATGCTTTTATCTCAATAGCTATCCATAAGGACCATAAGAAACAGTTTGCATTCAGCTGGCATGGCCAGCAGTGTACCTTCACTGTCCTGCTCAGGGATATATAAATCTCCAGCCTCTGTATTATCCCCAAGGACCTTGACATTTCTCCCTCCCACAAGACATCACACTGGCCCATTATATTGATGATATTATGCTGACTGGACCTAGTGAGCAAGAAGTAGCAACTACTCAACTTATTGTTAAGGCATTTGTGTATTAGGGGATGGGAGATAAATCCAACAAAAACATGGGG
>PVIY010063279.1:0-10552 GCA_004026745.1 Myrmecophaga tridactyla | reverse complement strand
AGCTTACTCCAGGATTTCTGTCCCATGTTGCCAGGGAGGTTTACACCCCTGGGAGTCATGTCCCACCTAGAGAGGGGGAGGGCAGTGACTTTGTTTGTCATCTTGGCTGAGAGAGAGAGGCCACATCTGAGCAACAAAAGAGGTTCTCTGGGGGTGACTCTCAGGCCTAATTTTAAGTAGGCTTAGCCTATGTTTTGCGGGGATAAGTTTCATATGAGCAAACCCCAAGATTAAAGGCTCAGCCTATTGCTTTGGTTGTCCCCACTGCTTGTGAGAATATCAGGAATTCTCCATATGGTGAAGTTGAATTTTCCCCCTTTCTTGCCATTCCCCCAAGGGGACTTTGCAAGTACTTTTTTATTCACTGTTCAAATCACTCTGGGATTTTTCAGGGCATCACTCTGGACAAACCTACAAACTCTCATGCCCTGCTCAAGGTTCCATGTACTTACAGTGTTCAATTAAACTGTCCACATAAGTTATATTAGGAAATGCACTAGTCAAATTATAAATTTTGGACCAAATAAACATGTTTTGCTTTAGTCTTACACATAAATTAAGGTTTTAAAATACGAATTACCATCTATTTTCAACACCCTGCAATACTGACAATCCTTTGTTCTTCCTCATGCAAAAACATTTTTTAATCTGTACATTTAGTCATTATCATTGTACACTTTAGGCATTCCTAGATTATACCATCTCAGTCTTTATCGTCTATCTATTATGTTTTTGAATATGGCTAAAAGGGGGACGTTTTGGGTTGTGTATGTTACTAGATGTAACATTAGAAGATAAAACATGGGACTGTATTAACACAGTGGATGACAGACTGTGGTTAACAGTACAAGTATAAGAATGTTCTTTCATGAATTATAACAAATGTATGACACTATTACAAGTTTGTTAATAATAGGGTGGTATATGGAGGAAATACACTTAATATAAACTACGGACCATAGTTAACGTAATATATATATATATATATATTTTAATTTGCATATGGGCAGGAGGCACCAGGGATCAAACTCTAGACCTCCAGCACGGCAGGTTGGAGCTCTGCCTGCTGAGCCACGGCAGCCGCCCATTAATGTAATATTTTAATATTCTTTCATTGTACCCTGGTACCACAGACATACAAAATGTCAGCAATGGAGGGTGGGTTATATGAGAACACTGTATCTTTTCATATGACTTTTCTGTAAACTTACAACTACTTCTCTAATTAAAAATAACTTTTTAAAAAACTATTATGCCAAGTGAAAGAAACCAGATACAAAGCCTTACATACTGCATGATTCCATTTATATAAAATGTAAATATAAACAAATCTATACAGACAGAATTAGATTAGCAGTTATATAGGGCTGGGGAAAAGATAGTGGGATTGAGAGGTGAGGGTTAAGAGGTAAAATGGGGTTCTTCTTTTTGGAGTAATGAAAATGTTCTAAAATTGATTGTGGTGATGAATGCACAACTACGTGATCATACTAAAAGCTACTGATTGTACACTGTGGATGGATTGTATGATATGTAAATATATCTCAATAATACTGTTTTAAAAAATAGCAAAATAAATCAAACTGCTTCTAAGTGAAAGTGTAAAGATTACAAAATTCAACCAGATACCCAAAATTTCAGCAAAAACAGTTATATGTCTAGAAAAATTATCTTACATCTATCCTTTGCCCTTTTAATCACATTTCTAAGAATCCACCTCAACATTATATTGACAAAAGTAAGAAAGGATTTATTTATTCACTGAAGCGATTTTGTTATAGCAAAACTACACATATCCCAGATGCCCACCCATAGGGAACTGGTTGAACAAACCTGGTACTTCTTCACAATGAAGCACTGTTCAGCCATTAAAAAGAGGAATGAGGAAGAGCACCAGCCACTTGATATGAAATGAACCCACATAATACAGTTAAGTGAAAAAAAAAAAAAACAAGATACAGAACAGTATATATAAGATACAACATTTTTGGGGAAAAAAAGGGAATATGGATATACCTACATATTTGCTTATAGAGAAGTATTAAAGTAAACATGGATAAAAATAATTCAAAACAATTTAAATGATTACCTACAGGGAAGGAAGGAAACAGGGGCAAAGCACAACTTCTCTAGTTATATATATCATTTAGTTTTGACTTTGAAAAACTTAAATGTTTATAAATAAAATTAAATAAAAGTTAAAAAGCAATCTCTAAAATTTTATGAAAATGGAGAGAATGAACCTTCACTATCACATTGGTGACATATCCACAAATGACTTTTAAGCACAGAAAACTGATCGCACATACTAGAAAAATATATTGCACTGGCAAATGACAGTACAAAGAAATCAAATTTCTTTCAATAGTTAGTTATGGGTGTTCTTTTAAGTGCAAATAGCATGATAATATTATTAGAAACCAAGATTCAGTATAAGAGAAATGACATAAAAGTATAAAATCAAAGTTATGGAAAAAATCCTGTAACATAAAATTTAATTTAGAAGTATCAGTTTGAATTTGTGTTGCTTCTTTTTTTTTGCTCTGTCCACCAAAAAGGCCTAGAATCAATGACAACTAATAGCACTAGCAGATCTAGCTGCCATTCTCTAAATATCCTTCCTCACCAAAAAGCACAGGGGTCTTTGGAGGAATGGCTGATTTCAAGTCCAAAGGAGTAATTTACAAAACTAGCCTAGGATATCTTGTTAGGCCAGAAAGCATAACAAGGGTCTACCAAGAGGACTAATTTATGAAGCAACCTCCACTGGCCAAAAATGGGGCAAATGAGCATCAAAAGGAATAATGGCTATAACTAACTGTAACACATTAAACATAAAAATCCATGAGTTCATAATGTCTATAAGGGATTGGGAGTGGAAATGGAAGCCAGAGAGAAAGACACAGACAGATATCCAACTCACTGAACAAAAGTGGAAGCAACAAGGGTGTCAACATTTTACCCTGAAAATTGTCAATGGAAAGGAAAGAATAATGCATTTGTTCTATTTTTTCTCTCTCTCTTCCAAGATAACCAAATAACCCTGCTCATAAGTGTATAGCTCTCATAAAACCACCAATTCAGACCACCCTTCAAAAATGGGTGAAAATGTTTGGTGAAAGGTGCATCAGGAACTTCACAATGCAGGAATCAGGCTGTTACCTTCACTGAGCCCCTGAAGCAATCCTAACATCACTAAAAGAGGAACACCAGTCACTGTGTGCCTCACGAAACATGCAGCACCATCTGGAATATTCTTGCCAAAAAAACTGAACCAGGAAGGTGTACCGGTGGCTCAGTGATAGAATGCTCCCTTCCATGCAGGAGACCTGGGTTCAATTCCTGGGCCATGCATTAAAAAAAAAAAAAAAATTGAACCAAGAGAGCTTCTACAGCTAATCTTCATTTGTAGGAACACAGGTGACAGAGAAACCACCAGGAAGCAAGCAGAAAAACACCAAAGGCCATCCATCCTAAATGACAATGGACCCATTTTTTTGCAACAAATGACATGGAAGAGTGTGTGGTGGAGGTTAGCTACTCTAGATTAAAGAGATTTAACAATCAAATGTAATATCAGGATCTTCTTTGAAATCTGATTCTAAGAAGTCAGCTGTTAAGAAGAGACAACTGAGGAAATTTCATTAGGGATGGTATCAGACTACATCAAAGACTATATTGTTAAGTCTGTCCAGTCTAATAATAGCATTGTGAGTATATAAACAAAAGTCTATACTTTCTAGGGAGGTGCGATGGTGGCTCAGTGGCAGAATTCTCGCCTGCCATGCCGGTGACCCGGGTTCGATTTCTGGTGCCTGCCCAAGCCAAAAAAAAAAAAAAGAAAGAAGAAAGTCTACACTTTCTAGAGTTGTATACTGAACAGGCAGGAATAAAGCAGCATGATGTCTGAGATGTGCTTTAAAATACCTGAGCAAAAGCAAAAGGAATGAAAAAGAGCAGATAAAACAAATGTGGCAAAATTGTGAAAAATGTTGAATCTAGGTGAAAGAGGAATGGATAAAATCTCCTCTCTACTTTTATGCTTGACACATCTACAAATCTCACTGCCACAGTGGGGGAGGGGGATATGCTATATTCCCAGATAAAAGATAAGGCAAAAATAACTCCAGCTTATTTGCCACATGATCTACCAGAGAACAGGACAAGAACAAAAAAGGATCACCATTGTTGGTTTACTCTAAAACACCTATTCAACTGCTTCCACGGGAGAAGACACAAGCTACAAACTCCTACAGATTCCAAAAGCACTATGTTCACAAGATTGTCTCTTGCTCTTCCTTAAACTATCCTAGCCGGCTTTCCAGGAGACATCTCACAATGCAGCGAGGCTGTCTTTCTAATCTGAGAAAGACAGATTAGAAAGTGAGGTTGAGCACCAAGGTCTCCAGCAGAGATCTCAGGACCACTCCTAGCATTCTAAATTCTCAACCTACCCTGAAGATGAAACAGGGGGAGAACTTCTCAAACAGGAAAATTAGAGTGTGGCTGAGAATTGGGAGAACAAAAGCTTAAAATTTAGCTCATCTGCCTCAAATGCTCACCTTCCATGAAAAAGATTTTTCTTTTTCCCTGTAGTCTGTCAACTGGAATCTTTGCCTCATTTAAACTCTGTGATACAAAAGAATATCTGAGTCAGTAATGCCCTCTCAGTCTAATTAATTTAGAGGGACTGGCTAATGAACAACTGGCGCTGAAATGAGAGGAAGTAAAAAAAGAGTCTTAAATATGAGAAAATGATGTCCCAAGAGAATAAAAGCTCTCAGGCCATAGCACAGGACGGGTACTGTGGAAATGGAGAAGAGGGAAAAATGGCTTGGGAGAATGGAGCCATTTCTCTGAGGGCTGCTCAAATTAAATGCTCCTAATTCTAGACAAAGATTCAAACACCTTCATAATTGAGGGGTGATACTTCAAATAAATGGTGGCCCCTGAGACTGTGATAGATGCACAAGGCACTGAGTATGCTACAGCAGCCTTTAGCTTCCCGCTGGGGAGATAAGAGCTGCGGGCTCAGCAGGCGAGCCTGCTAGGTCATTATCTCTATGAGGGAAGGTCAAGAGGAAGGTACAGAGTGAAGACACTGGTTTTCCTCCTGTGTCTCCTGCATACTTGAACATAATAGTCTCCCTGCCCTGGAAAGAAGCTAATGATGGCTTGCTGGGAAAGGGAGGGTAGAATGTGGACTTTGAAGCCACCTGTTATGTACTGTTTAAACATACTTTTGTATATCTCATTTATATTAACTTGGGGATGGAAGTGATGGTTGACCTGGTGAGAAAGTAAAGGCAGACTGTCTTGAAGAAGTGATAGTTGAGCTCAGATCTGACGAACGAGGAATCTGCAAGGCAAAAAGAAGAAATTCGAGTTGAGGAGACATCACATACAAAGGTAAGAGAATAAGATATGGAGGAAAACTGAAAAAAGCCAGTGTGGCCAGAAGTTAGAAAACAGTGCAAGATGAGAATGGAAAAGATGGGGCAGGAGAAGTTAAGGATCTTGATCTTTATCTTATTAGCAAGAGAAAGCCACCGAGAAGCAATGGGAAGTGGTTAGTTATTGTTTAATTGTTTTAAAGTAGTATCACCAGATTTGCATTTTTAAGAGAAAACTGGAGCTGAAGTATAGAAAATTAGTGAAGTACAGAGCATGAAATGATGGACGGAAAGCAAGAATGTTTGGGGTGAACGTTGTAAGAGGTTACCCCAGTAATTTCGATAATTGTTCTAACTTAGACTAAGATTGTATTAAAGATAAAAAGAAGTGAAAGGCTTTAAGGCATATTTAAGAGGGAATGATCAATTAGACTGAAATGCTGGACTGCATTTAATGGGTGAGGGAAAAAGAACTGCCAAGGTTGACACCTATGTTTTTTTGCTTTAAACAAAATGTATGGAGTCATACGCTAAAAAAGGGAACTCTACAAAAGAACAAGGCTTGAGTATTACGATCATGGGTTCAATTCTGCGTATGTTACAATACCTAAAAGCAGAGGTCAAGGATGGTAGCTGGATAAAAGGAACTACAGAGGTAAGATGTCAGGACTTAAAATACAGATTTGGGAATCATTACCATTTAGATGGTAATGAAGCCTGGGGTAGGAGGAAGATGGCCTAGAAAAAAAGTGCTGGGTGAGAGGTAGAGGACTAAGCTTTATGGAAGTCCAAAATCTAGTGAATTCTTTTGAAAGAAGCCAAACACAAGGACAACTATTGTATGATCCCATTTATATAAAATTTTCAAACAGCCCAATTGATCTAGGCTGTTAGAAGCCAGAGGGGCAGAGGGGTTAATGACTGGACAGAGCATGGAGGAGGTTTCTACTGGTCCTGGTCAAGCTGCTTCTTAATATGGGTACCGGTGTACACAGGTGTGATCAGTCTGTGAAACTCAAGCCATGCCCTTACAATCTGTGAATCTGTCTGTATATTACACTTCCAGGAAAAATTCAGAAAAGAAAAACAAAGCTGTGAAGAATTCCCACTGAAAAGAAGAAATTGGAACTGCAAGAAGGAAAAGAAATGTTAAGAAAAAGTGATTGGAGACAGGATCCAAAGCCCAAATAGAGAAGGAATAACAGCTCCTCTAGTATAACAGAGATGGAAGAAGGGAGTGATAATTATGTGTTTGACAGTGGAAAGCTGACACAGTTCCTGGTTGCTGTCTTCTATTTTCTCTGTAAAGCAAGCAGCAAGGTCATCTGCTGAGAATGAGAAGGTGAGCTTGGGGGTGCGGAGGCCTGAGGGGTCTCGGGAGGTGTGAAATGGCTGTGTTGAGAATGGGTGAGTGAAGGAGACTCAGTAAATGTGATGGGCCTGCCAGCAACATCGAAGGTGGTCTTGGATCTATCCTGCAGGCTCAGTTACTAGGTGTTGGCACGAGGAAGGCACATGGTTGAGTTTCTACAGGACTTAGTTTCTGACTACTGGAATAATCAAAGGAAAAAGGGGCCTTCCACCTAAAAGAAATCACAACATCTTTCAATCCAAATTTCTACTTGCACATGTTGACAGAGAAAATCATAAAACTACCTAAAGGTTTCAATTAGCAACTACGAATAGGTCTTGCAAGCCAGAAATATGTGTGACCTTTCCCCATGTACCCATGGGGCTACTGCATATCTTTCCCACTTTGTCTACCTCTGACTGCCAGCTCTCCTTTCCCAACAGATGATCAGACCTAATACTTCATAGAAAAAAAATAACTCATCAAAGAACTCCACCTTCATGTCACCAAACTACAAATGCACGCCTCCAGTTCTTCCCTCTTCTTACAATGGAAGAAGCATCCATGATCCTGCCTAAGACTGTCCTTCAACCAGCTCTCTGGATATCTCATGAAGCTTTTCTCTTTTCACTATATAAATTACCTAAAATTCAGACTATTGGCTCAGAAAATCTAAAGTCACCTAAAAATAATTACAGTTACTTTGTGATAAAGTCAAGTGAAAATTACCTCTTTTCTTACTTTAAAAAAAATACAACTATTCTGATTGTGAGAAACCTACAAAGCAATGTAGGTCTTTCTGCAGTACTATGCTTATAAGTCATCTTACAAAATATTAAATGTAAACAACCCCACTCTCTAGTAGCAAGCACTTTAACACGTTAGTTAAATCTACTTCAACAGAGATCAAAACTAACTTCCTATCCAGAACCAGATCTGTCAGAACATGTGGTATATAATTCTATCACTCAAAGGGATAAGGGCACGCCGTCTGAGAAAGAAGAAATGAAAAAGAGTAGGGAAGACGATATGTCTCTGCCCCCATTCCCTACCAAAAATAACTACCACCAACTGCAATGGATTGAATGGCTATGTTATTAATTCTCCCCACACATGGAGAACAAGCAATTACATCACAGGGCTAGATAAGATGCTCAGAGATGATCAAAGTGTCTCAGCTCAGATGAGGATGCATTAGCCTTTAAGCTTGGAGTATAAAGTATCCAAATCAACTTCTAGGCCCCCTAATTACTGGGAATAGTTTTACAGGAAGATCCCTATGTTCCCAGCTCCTCTAGTACATGTTAATTCATGCTGGATATACAAGTGATAATCAGAGAATCTAACCCACCACAAGTAGGCGTAAAAGAGAGATGCTATTGATGCAGTCCTGAAAGCTGAACTCTTGCATGTATACAGGCAGACATCCCACAAATACTGACTTAGGACCAGCATCTGCCAGGCAGCAGCCTGGGTTCTGGAGGATCCAGTAAAGAATAAATCAATTGTCATCTCTTACACTTATGTGCATTACAGTCTAGGAGGGAAATCCAACCATTCCATACAGTGTAACTGGGTCTGGGATAGAAGGAGGCACCTGGAGATACAGCTTCACAAGTGAGGGCATCCTAATCATCCTTGACATAGCAAAGAAGACTTCAGTCGACTCTTCTTTTAAGCTGAAACCCTAAGGATGAATTTAAGTTGGCCACACAAAGAACAGGAGGAAAGAAGCCCTCAGCCTAGACACAGAGAAAGCAGAAGGTAGGGCAAAAGCAGGACATTCACATCTTATGGAATCTTGTAAGCAATAGGAACATCTTAGGAATATCTTAAGTTCCTGGGTCTTTTAGAACTTATTTTTGAAAAACCATAACTATTACACTTGTAAGACACCTTTGAGGTAGTGGTTTTCCTACAGAGACCAATAAAGATGTATAGTTCTTCCTATGAAGTCCTATAAATCTAGGGCTGTATCTTAAGAAAACCAGGAAGGCACTAAAGGGCTATAAGCATGAGAATGCTGTGAAGTTACAAAAGAGAGGAAAGGAGAGGATCT
Source organism: Myrmecophaga tridactyla (assembly GCA_004026745.1). NCBI lineage: Eukaryota > Metazoa > Chordata > Mammalia > Pilosa > Myrmecophagidae > Myrmecophaga > Myrmecophaga tridactyla. The sequence goes on along the minus strand of PVIY010063279.1, from coordinate 1,749 downwards.
GTAAACATACAAGAGGGTAAAGTATAGTAAAGGCCCTGGTGGAGATAAGAAAACCAAGTTCCACAAGGAAATTAGCTTCAACCGCATTTCTAGTAGAAGATGCAGGTGCCTTCAGTACCCCTCTTAGAAATGCTACTTCATATTCTGGAACTGGGAACACTCTCTTTTGCTCCAGTGCTCGCTACCCAACACAAGTTTCCAAAAACTGTAAGGTTTTAATTTGAAATCCTTACTGCACTCAGTGCATGGTTTTTTTCTGTAGAAACCCACACTGTCTCTGGGCATCCCCTCAATTGTTGTCCAATCAATAAACCAATAGTTAAACCTCCATTTTCTAACTGCACCATGAAATGTTGATATTCAGTCCAGCAATAACATCGATGATGGGGTTTTGTTATCCAGAGCTCTCAGGAAAGAAGAATATGAGATGCTCTCAGCAACATTTTCTTCCTCTAATTATTTCCTTCAGGGCCCTATGTGCCCAATGAATATGTGATTTTTCTTTGGTTATGTTAAACAGAGAGTGTTTATTTCATGTTTCAACGAAGCCCCTTTCACTCTGCAAATCCTGGAATTATTTCACTTTTACTCATTTTTTTTTAAAAAAGGTAAAAGCTACATATTTCATTTATAAACTTTTACCTGAAAGATTACACTTCATAGAAAATCTTTCCTTCTCTGAAACAAAAGTTTCATCGTTTTCTTTCATTCCCAAAGAAAACAAAAATCCATAAATTATGAAGTCTTTACCTCCCACTGGAAGTCACATGCACGTAAACACCGTTGTGACAGGCAGCATGATTAAGGCGGGGAGCACAGGCTCACAATTAAATCACCTACAATTTAAATTGAACCTCTATCTATAAGCACCTTGGTGACCTTAAGGAGGGCTTTAAACCCCTATCGGCACTATCAAATTATGTTTTTGCCTCTTAAGGGGAAGGAAAGTTTCTAGAATGAAAACTTATGGTTTGAAATCAAAGGAAAATGGGAAGGGTTGTAGAAGAGTTTCACTTAGAAATGAGAAAAAAATGAGTTGGGGGAAGCTTTATAATTGATGGGTAGCTTCTGCTGTGGCAATCACATTGCAGGGGCCTGGCTAGAGAAGAACATAGCTTTGGGCATTACCAAACCAAAACCTGTTTGTGTGTGATGGACTCAAATAGGCTGGGATGACCCACAATAAATGCATACCAAAAAAAAATTTCATTCATCCATGCAGTATCACTTTCTACAGCAATTAGAATTTCAGCATCGCCTCAAACCATTATAAACTCTGGCAAAGAGTCACCCACAAGACTACATACCATCTAGTGAGCCAGGATTTAAATAACAGACCAGATTCCACTCTTCCTCTACATGTCAAGTCCATGAAGCCCCCACCTGTTACCCCCAAGAAGCCACATCTCAACCTAGTAATTAGGAATTTAGAGTGGAGCTCACTCCACATTTATGAAGCCAGGTCTATTATATATTTGGCCTTTATAGGCAAACTTTTGAAAATAATTTCTAACAACAAAATACACTCTTGAGAATGATACTGAGAAAATCTTGGAAAGCCTTGTACAGCTTTCCAAGCAGAGGCCTCAAAGGAAAGAATGAGGGAATTTAAACTTAGTGAAGTCCCAAACTTATCCTTTTAAATTCTCAGAAACATCAGAGATGTCATATAAATAGAAGTGCTTCACCAACCACAAGGTTCATCTCTTAAATCTAACCTACACATTACATAGCAGTATCATCTCAACC
>PVIY010063278.1:0-11056 GCA_004026745.1 Myrmecophaga tridactyla | reverse complement strand
GTGATCATGACCTAATCCTATGAAATGTCCTCATTGCGACAGACAGGCCAGCGCTTGCCCAATCAGATAAACAGGTACCACAACTTGGCCAAGTTGACACATGTCCCTAACCATGACACTAACCAAGGTACTGAATTCCTTATTAACTCATCTATTCATCTAATTCTCAATGTGCCACCTATTGGAATAACGCCTAGCCAAGTCACCATTTTTCCCTCACTCATTTCCTGATTTCTTAATCTTCCTTCTAAATCTCAGTTGCTCATTATCAGTCATACCAAAACATTCCCTTCATGATGAAGGTTTCCTACCACTTGTAGCATATATATGATTTTTAAGTTTAATTCTTAAAACATCTTTGGAATTTTAAGTAGTAACAATAACAGAGAGAAAGCACTGATCTGGTAGATCTGTTTGTGAAGCAGAGTCTGGTTAAAAGGCTGGTCATCAGGTGAATTGCCTGGTTAAGGCTATTGGGATACGTCAAAAAACAGAACAAGTGTATAAGTCTAAAAAAAAAACAACAAAGAAATAACATTAGTACGCTGTTGAATACTTTGTTTCAACATATTCAGTATTTCTTCTGTTACATGGTTTATTCACTGGAAAAAAAAAATCTTAGGCAGTATGTAGTTGGAACCAGTGAGCTGTCCATGGTCACACAAGTAATGATTGAAAAAGCCAGAACAAGCATCTTTATTTTTAATATCTTTGTAACGTAAACAACATGTTATATGGATATCATCTATCAAAATAAGCTAAGATGTCCCTAGTAAGATTTCACTTAAAGCCACTTTTATAAGAGTATCAAATTGATACCAATTTCTCTAGGTACAAAGGGGAATATATGTCAAAGGCCTTAAATGACTTTTCCTTTGCAACAGTAATTGCAGTTAATGGGGTTTATCATAAAACTTTCACATTAATAGATATATGGAAAGATATATGCACAGAGAAGCATGTTCCAGTAAGTAGCTGCTATCTATATAGTTGTCTGCAGAAATTTTCCCTCACAGTAACTCACACCTGAATGTCTATTATGGGTCTCTCTAATATTACAGTATGCGAACTCCTGGACAAGATGTTGTCAACTGACACAAGCCAGCTCATTTACAATCCTTCACTTATATACTTTGACATGAAGTTGAGGAAAGGGAGTTGGTCCCTGTGTGTGTATATGTGTGTGTGTGTGTGTGTGTGTGTGTGAGTGTGAGAGGCCATGAGAAGTATAGCTTGGATTTTGTCAGTGGTTATTTTCTTGCCAAGTAGTGGAAAATTATCTATGTTCAAAGATTAACTTTCTACCTAGACAGAAGCAACTGAAGTTGACCCTCAGAGAAAAGAACGAATGACGGAACACATACACACATGCACACATGCACACACATACAGAGAGAGAGAGAAAACCTGCAAAATATAAGTCCCTCATTCAGTTTGTTCATGGGACATCTCTGTAGCATCTCATGGTATAGAATTTCAACTCTTCTTTCATTTACATGAGGAGTACTGGTATTCTTTGAATAAATTCACCTTTTCTCTAAGCTAACTTGGGGTAGGTTTCTGCTATTCAAAACTAAGAGTTATACCAAATTATTGAAATTAGTATTAGTCACATTAGCAATAAGAGATTAAATTCTGATACGATTGGTTTTAATGAGGCTATTTAAAATCTGAATTTTGAAATTATTTAATAACCTGTGACACTATTCTACTTATAATAGAACAAGTGAAAAAGCAAAATATTAACATATATGCAGGATAGCTCTATTTGTAGCACTAAAATGGCAAAGCATTTATAAAGAATATGTCAAAAAGAAAAAGCTAAATTATTAACAATGTTTATTTCATGTGATTGGATTTTGGTTGATGTTTATATTTGTCTTTATGTTTCTGAACAATGAACATGTATTACTTTTTTCTGGGGGGCGGGGGTAAGCATGGTCTGGGAATTGAAACCAGGTCCCCTTCATGAAAGGTAAGCATTCTACCACTGAACCACCTGTGCACCCCATGTATTACTTTTGTAAGGAAAAATAATAATTAGCATGCTTCAGTTTGCTAAAGCTGCTGGAAAGCGATATACAAGAGATGGATTGGTTTTTTCCAAAGGGATTTATTAAGTTACAACTTTAATGTCCTAAGGACATAAAAATGTCCAAACTGAGGCATCCAGAGAAAGAAGCCTTGACTCTGAAGAATGGCTGATGGTGTCCAGGCTTTCTATGTCTCATGGAAGGGTATATAGTGACGTCTGCTTTCCTTCCGTCCCGGATTCTAGGTTCAAATGGCATTCTCAGCTTTTGTTTCCAATGGCTTTCTCTCTAAATGTTTGTAGGGCTTCACTTAGCTTCTCTGGGGGCAGATTCTGTGTTTCACCTCTCAGGTTAACATCTCCAACTATCTGTGTCTTGGTTTCATCTCTGTACTGTCTGTGTTGCTCTGAACTCTCTCTCTCTGCTTTCTGCCTTTTATTCTATTCTTAAAGGATTTCAGTAAAAGAATTAAGACCCACCTTGAATTGGGTGGGTCACATTTCCATGAAAACAGCCTAATCAAGAGGTCCCACCCACAACAGCTCTGTGCCTACAAGATTGGATTAGAAGAACATGGCTTTTCTGGGGTACATAGCAGTTTCAAATCAGCACAAAGCGTTATATTTAAGATGTTGCTGTGATTAAATGCAATTTATTCCTTTAAAAAGCTATATAAAATTCACTTGTTCTCAGTAAAAGCAAAAAAATTGTTTTGTCTTATTTTTACCTCGTTCTCTTTCCAGTTAAATATTCATACATCCAAATATTTTTCTCCAAATAATTGTCAGAATGAATATGATTTAAAGAGCAATGCAAAATATTCAAATCATAGGCAGAACTTTTTCTCAACTAAATATCTTTTTTTTGTCTATGTATGGTGCTCATGGAGTGTCCAAGCACCTCCTCCAGTATAAACAGTAAAATACACAAAATCACAAGACTGAGTTATGGATTTATGATCCTTAACACCATACAGTGGTATTTTTAAAAGTGGAAGCAAATAATGTTAATCAATTTATTTGGTATATATATGCTATAGGCATCAATAGAAATGAAGAGAAACAGAGGGTGTGATGGTGAATTACTTTTTCAGGATAGGAAAATGGGAATCCTATCATTGGAAACAAGATATATTCACACAGTTAAATAGCATTTCGTGCTAACCAATATGCTATACAAAATCACAAAATATGTCAGAAAGCTGTAAGAGCTTTTTAAAAATTTTTAAAGTTTCTTTAGCTTTACTTTAGAGTAAAGTGTGTCAAGATATATACTTGGTGCTTTGTGATCACACTTTAAGGTAAATATTACCCCCATATGTGAAACTAACGATTTGCCATGCTGGGTGGGGAGATTAAATAATCTGAAGCCAGGTAGGTAAGTAAAATCAATATGTGGTCTTGGATCTGTCAGTTTTCAAATCCTGTGTACTCCACAGCTTAATGTCTTCATTCAGTCTTTAATAGCCTATAACAAATGTTCAGTCTCTTTGCCCACAGCTTTGAGCACATAACGTGTCCTGTTCCAACCCCAGTGGATCAGGGCTAGAATGCCTCACTCTCCAGGAGGTGGTGGTTTATTGACAAGTGTCATTTGTGGTGTCCAGGGCAAGCTGGTGAAAATATCATCGGAATGATCAGTGGGTCTGGGAACAATTGCACCCACGGGCACCTCACCTGTGTGAAGTGGCAGAATGGGAACTCCAGTCTGGCAGTGATTTTGAGGAATAACACTGTGCCATCCGCTGTGTAAAGTATTTATATTAACTAATTTAATTCTGAAAGCACTCCCATAAAGTAGATACTATCACAGTTGTTTTCATGCTATAATTAAGAAACCTGAGAGAGAAGAGGAAAGTTAACTTTTATTTAAGTCACATAGCACATAATGAACCAAGGATTTGAATAAAAATGTTACTGTTTTCCTTTTAACTAATAAATTGCTCCATCCCTAATTGTTTTCCCATCACTGCAGAAAAGTTCACTTAGAGGAAATTTTAAAGGTCCACAATCTTAATACATACTGAGTCTCTGCTTTCCAGCTTCCCCATATTTTCTCTACCATTTCTACTCCATTTGTTTTGTTTTGTTTTCAATCCTTGTGAGTTTACCCCTTAAAAATCCTTTTTTTTATCATATCTGTTGAGATTGTGAAAAGCAAGTATAAATATGAATATTCCTTCTACTTCTTAGTTATAAACATAACTTTCCAAATGGAACATTAGGGGAGGGAAATACAAAAGCAGAATATAAAAGAAGTACAAATAAAAAAAAAGTTGATAAGAAAAGAAAGAAAAAGAAAGTTAACATAATTTAGATAGTTGTTCTGAAGATTAATAGAAAGTAACTTTTGCCTTAACAAAAATTCTCTTAACTCTGTACCGCATCAATTGCTGAGTCTTCTGAGTGATTCCAAATAGACAAATAAAATGAAAAGTAACTTAGTGCAGAACTTGTTTTAAGTTCTAATAAACAATAAAATTGGTAAAGCTACAAATAAATGTAAAGTTTGCACTCTTTGCACATAACATGGAATTGCATTTTCTCTTAATGCTTCTATTTCTCAAATGGCAAATCACCAAACAGGAACTGCTGACAGCTACTCTAGTGATTAGATGATTGGGTAGAAGGGATACACTGATTGAAATTTTAGTGTGTATCCAAAAATATAATAATAATGAACAACTGTTCATAAAAACATTGAGCTTAATTTGTGTGTGTGTGTGTGTGTGTGTGTGTGTGTGTGTGTGTAAGAGTCTGTTAACACAGTTGTTTCTACTCTCCATTATCTAAGTGAATTGTTTTAATTCTGTGTAAATCATGTTTATTATGTTACATTTAAAATTTTCGTGTGTGTGTATATATGGCCTCTTAATAATCAATCCTGTATGTTAAACAGAAGAGCTACCTTGCATTTTAATCCTTAATAACCATTTTTCTATAAATAATAGCACTTGCTGGCTCTCCATTTCTTTGGAAGGCCACTTATTAATTCAGGAAAGCATTTTAAAAGTTTTATTATGTTCTTTTCTCTACTAAACAATATATAATACTTCAAGTCTCAAATTTTAATTGAAAACAAAAAGTCCTTAATCTTAAACATGTTATCCTTATTTCTTTCCAATGTAATTTAGGCCTTTTTCTCTAAAATAAAAACTCTTTACTTCACAAAAATCACTTTCTACCCCATATCAACGAAAATGCCCCTTTGACAATTTCAACAGTATTTTTCACCAAATGTCTAATGTTGAAAGGCAAAACATTCAATTTCTCAAGGAAAACAACTTTCTGAGGTACAGACTTAAATATCCTCTCCATTTACTAAGGGATATGATTTCAAGAGCTTAGATAAAAATATAAATGTCCTTAATGCTCTACTATTCCTTAAAATATTTAAAGATTTTTAAATTATCTGGTATTCTGGGCATCTGTTCACAAACACCTCCTTAAATGTCCCTTTACTAATTTTTTTCAATGTATCTCATTTCTTAAGAAAGAGTCTTTATTAGGAACTGGTCCCATGGTGCATCTTGTTATCTACAAATGAAAACTGATGCTTCTTTTAAATAAGAAGCTCTTTAAGAAAAAGAAAGATGAGACTGAGATAGGAACCAGGACAATGTAAACAGTACCTCGGGGCCATAAGGGATCTCACCTTTCCTTAGGAATTCTGAAAATAAAAATATAAAATAGTTTTATAGGAAACTAGGTTTCTTTTCTGATTTGCCTGGAATGAGTCATGTGCCCATCTCTGAATATAATGGCTAAAGGTATGGAATATAGAGATTTTATATCTGAATGTAAGTTCCATGAAATTGGTGGTGTCTTGTCTCTTAACTGTCTTAGTACATCACTTTATCCCCAATATCTAAAAACTGTTGCATGGCAAACTATCTATAAATATCTGATACATTAATAATAAAAATTAAATCAACTATTGTCAAGAACTGGGTCAATTATTCAATCCTGAGTCTGGAATATGGGGGTGGCCCCTTTGAAAAGAAAACAATAGAGAGTGAGGCATAGGAGAATACCCATAGAAAATCATGATGCTGTTAGAAGAGTACGGAATAAATGCTGGGCAGAAAGAGCAAGAGACCTCACATTAAAAGGCAAAAACCCCATAGAGATTTTTCTGACAAGTTAAAAATTTGGATTTTATTTTTCCTTTCCATCACTCTCTTCATTCTCTTCTGAGCTTAAGATGAATTGTTTCCCTAGAATGCAATCATCTCTGGAAGCACTGACAGTCAAATTTCTAATTCAGTACAGCTGAGGCTTTGATGGTGCATCACAGTAAGTGACCAAAGCAAGGACTTCCAGTAATCATCAGGGAAAAGTCAAAGTGCTAAGGGTCTTAAGTGTAACAAAGACAAGTGGCAGTAGACTTCAGACCATCTTTGAACTCAAGAAATCCAGTAAATTAAAAATAAGACTACAAATAAAAATGGTGACTAATCATACCATGAATCAAACTGTCAGTGAGACCAACTCTTCCGTTTTATCATGCTCAAAAGAATGATATTGAGGTACAGTCTCTCAGAGATGGAAGGACAACAAGAAAAGAAAATTAATTTTACAGAAAATAATTAAGAAAGCATATGCCTATTTATCTCATTGTTTGGAAATACAAATATCTAGTGTAGGAAAGAACTACAGATATTTATATACAATGACTTTATCAGCAATCTCATGATTCTCCCAAGTTTTCATGGCTTATAATTCAGCAATTTTAAATTAGATCAGAGGATAAAAGGTGAAGGAGTTTGTCAATCTGTATTTATTTTTAGAGAAGTCTTGAGGAGATAGGACAGGTTAGAAGTTGGGTTGATTCTGCATGGATGTATATGACCGTGACTAGTTATTCAGCTTCTCTTTTTTCCATTTTCCATGGCAAATATGATGTTAGATACTTTTTCAGCTATAAATGAAAAATAATTGAAATGATGTTTGCAAACTGGACAGTATTTTATACATTAATGTACATTTTTGTTCAAGAGAAAAGGAACTTCTTAATATACATCTACCCTTTCTATAGCCATTTCTGTTTGTGTAAATGGATTATTTGTAAAATTCAGTGAGAATTTATGACAGATCAGGTGGGAATTTAAAAAGTTCCTATTTCCTTTAAAGCGTGATAGATCTGTAGGCAAATAGAAAGTTTTGAGACACAAGACTATCTCTAGAATCACTTGTAGAAATAATATTATACTTGATACTATCTCTGATAATCAAGTCAAGTAAAATGAAACTATACAGGCAGGCCATGGTGGCTCAGCAGGCAAGAATGCTCGCCTGCCATGCCAGAGGACCTGAGTTCGATTCCCGGTGTCTGCCCATGTTAAAAAAAAAACAAAAAACTATACTTTCAAGCTTTCAAGGAAAACAAATTAAAACAATGTAGAGTATAGTCATAAGATTTAATGTCTCTGGACCTTTGTTTCTTTATTTGTAAACTAAAATGTTATGCTTATGTGTCTCATAATTTAAATCACTTTGGGCACAAATAGGATTCTGGGTTTCTAGTTCAATTTTTAGGAGTATAGAAGAGTAAAAACCTATAACATTAAAAATGTAGCTGTATCATCCAGCATTTGCTGATGCATATTAACACCTGAGCTGCTTGTACTACCAGCTCCAACTGTGCAAAATGTAATAATCTTGGAACTTAAAAAATAAACTTCAAGGCCTGACTCATACATTTAACTGTCTGTTGGGTTACAGTCAAGATATTTAGATTTTCTGGGACTACTTGGTTGAAATAGGGATAATAATAAATTCAAAAATTATGATAAGGATACAGTGAAATATTATTTGAAAGTACCCATTGGATACTGCACAAATACCCTTTTGACTTGAATAATTCTCCCCTTTTAGTATTTACATTGAGTAAAACAATGGTCTCTAAAGAATAAAAAAGACTTTAGATTACAGTGCTTGAAAGAAAGCAGGTCTGAATCTAAAGCATTCTGAAGGGGTTTTCTGAAGAGTTCTTAGAAATTTATAGATTGAGACACAAAGTCTTGTTATTCTAACTTCATTGTAAAAATCATGGTTTTCCTTTTCCATGATTAACAGATGCATCTGTGGACTATTTTCTTATATATACATGGTTCAATTAATTGATGAGTGGGAGGTAGAAGTGGGCTGAATTTTGAAAGACTGAAGAAAGGGACTAGGTAAAGATTTATGAGCCAACTCCTGTATGATGTTGAATAGGAGTGCTGAGAGTACTTGTTCCTGAACACTGTGGGAACAAAATAAGTTTCACCAGTAAGTATAATGTCAACTGTAGGTGCATGTCCCTTATGAGTTTGAGGAAGTTTCCTTCAATTCCTAGCCTGACCTCTGTTTCTCCTGTGACTCTTGAGTTAGTTTACATCCAGTTTTTCTTTGGAGGGACCTATTTTTCCTTAGATTTCAGGCTACTTCATTGAAAGGAACCTCAACAAAGTTGAGTCTCAACTCTTAAAATGACTTCAAAGAAGTTGTAATCTGGCTTTCTCTTATTTTATATTGGGAGTAATGCTTTTTCTAGGTCTCTACTTCCTATTTGAATGCAGAATATGTGTTTTTCTTAAGTCAAAACTCAAAGTCTAAAATGTGCTTTCAGCACCGCACGTCTCCAGTTTTTTTACTTTTCCGTATTTCTCCAAAATATATTCTTTGCTTTTACTGATATTATATAAATTCACCCCAAAGGGCATTCTTTCTTGTCTTACCAACTTGAATTCCTATGTACCCCAAACCTGCTCCCGTACTCTCACATAAATTTCACCAACATAAATTCTCTCTGAGATCTAAACTTGCTTCATTTCTTCTCAAAAATCTTGAGCTTCATAGTTTGGATGTGGAATCTCTCTCTTGTGCTCCCTCAGCACCAGAGCATTATTCCTTTTACCTTTTGACTTGAATAATTCTCCCCATTTAGTGGTACACACTGAAAGCTGAGACACCAGGTTTATCTTGTTCATCATTGAACACTCCACACCCAACATAGTTCCTGGCACACATAGTAGACATTAAATAAATATGTTTGAAAAAGAAATAAAGTGAATATTAAGGTTTTAAATATCTTTAATGATGCCCATTTTCTACCTTACAATTATTCTATAAATGTAAGCTGTTCACTTAATCAGTGCTTAGAGCTTTGCTGAAAATCCTGGAGGAAAATGCTAGAAAAATTAAGGACTATTAAGAGTGATGAAATTCAATTATTAAATATATATACACATATTCATATATACATATACATCTATATGCATTTCCATGCATATACATGCATAAACAATTTTCATATGTCATAAAGACCCAATGGAAATTCCAATTTTCATTGGAAATGTCCCAGCCCTACCACCTTTTTAACTTATAAACATTTTGTGTGGTTTAATGCTAGGGTAAAAAAAAATGGGCTGAATTTTTGCTTCTATCAACCTTCTCTTTCTTAGAAACAGCATAAACTTTGGGAATTAAACTCAGATGAATATAACAACACAAATAAGTAATAATGTTAAAAGCAAAAATTCTCTCTTTAAAATATGCATTTTTATTTGAATTTCATTCTAACATTTGGTATAAAAATGCAATATGAAGAAAAGTGCATTATGATCCTTTTATGAATATTTCTAAAGCATACAAGCACTAAAAGCAATGCTATGGCATTATGTATAATTGAGGATAAAACTGTACTTTATGTTTCTCTGTATATTGCTTCTATTCCAAGAAGAATAGAACAATGAACAGTGTTGGAAGGTAATAGTCCATACCTATACAGTAACTTTCACACATTATATAAACCAGCCAGAGACAGATTGTGGTAATACATCTTAATATAAATATCCTTTTCTTTGTCTCAGAGTTTATGCAACTATTTCACTAACATTTTTTTCAGAACATTTTCTCTTTTCTATCTCCTGCACTCTCACGTAACACAGTTTATTTTTTCCTATAATATTTTTAGGTAGTGCATAATGAAAGTTTGGGAAAGATTAATTTGTGAAATTGCTTATTTTAAAAACTTGACCTTTGTTTCTTGATTGTGGCATTTTCAATTTCATTTCTCAAAAGTTAACTGATTTGATGTGTTTTATATAATGTGAGCATTTAGGTTGCCTGTGCACCAGACCTTCTCTATTTTTAGGTATCTAATAAGCCATTTTTAAATGACTCAGGAAAATGTTTCAGTATTCTCAAATGGCATATATTTTTGTAAAAGATATTGAGATAACTTCGATATTAAACTTCTCTTGCTACACTCATAAACTAATAAAAATGGATTATGTAGTTCATATTAAAAGTGAAGCCCAAGTTCCTTGTTTTAGATAAGACCAGAAATTGCAGGAGAGTTGGCATTTGTGGTTCTAAGTACTGCAAGAATGTGAAATGAGGACATGAATACCTCAAACCTTTAAGTTAGTCAATGTGCTTATTGCTAGAAGATATCACGGAGGGTATAGTTCAAGATGGAGAACCAAAATAAGCATAACATTTTGTAAATCTGAAGTTGCTTTCTTTCTCTAGCCTTTGTCCTATGCAAAAATCCATTTTAAAGCTCATTTTCAGGCAGATACTCAATTGCTGGAACATATATTAGACTGAATAATTCTCTACTACATATTTACAGCATGATATGCATTTATATCCTGTGCAGTGTTTTGTTTATATGGGTAATCTGTCTCCATATTTTTCTTATGAAAAATGAAGTTACCTATTTCTTAATAGTTTCTTCTTTTCTTCACCATTAGCAAGCCTGTTATGTTTAAAATATATTTGAAATTAAGATAGGTTGCTGACAGTAACTTCAAATATCAGAAGTATATAATGAAAATTAATTTTGCTAATTTTTCTTTCACATTAAACCAGATTTATTTGATAACCATGAGTATGTTTCCAAGTAGAGAGCAGGAGTTTTCAATGTGTAACTCATCTTAACTCATCTTTTGAGGTAACACAAGTCTAGAACTCTTGAAGGATTTAAAATAGGGAAGCTGCTTACCATCTTTGCACTTTAAAAAATTAATCTGA
>PVIY010063277.1:0-10553 GCA_004026745.1 Myrmecophaga tridactyla | reverse complement strand
TTTTTTTTGTTGTATTTCTCTCCTATGATCTGACCCACAAATGCCTTGCCAGTAAGTGTAGAGTAGTTGCTACTTCTTGCTCATGAGTTTCTATCAACAGGATATCATAAACAGAATGGGCCAGTGTGATGTCCTGTGGGAGGGAGAAATGATCAAGTTCCCTGAGGACAAGATTATGACATTGGCCTGGAGAATTTATATACCCCTGAGGTAGGACACTGAAAGCATGATTTGATGTTACCAGCTGAAAGCAAACTCTTTTAAGGTGAAAACAAAAGAGTTTTCCAGATCAATAGCTGCATAGCATGTACCAGGGGGTGTAATGATTTGCTCAAGCAATGATACCATATCCAGAACAGCAGCTTCCATTGGAGTTGCCGTCTGGTTGAGTTTAAATTAGTCTACTGTCTTCCTCCAAGACCCATCTGTTTTCTGCACAGGCCAAATAGGAAAGTCGAGTGAGAATGTGGTGGGAATCACCATCCTTGCAACCTTCAAGTCCTTAAGGTGTGGCAGTAATCTCTGCAATCCCAAAGAAATCGACTACTGCATCAGATTTACAATTTTGCTAGGTAGGGGAAGTTCTAGTGGCTTCAACTTCGACTTTCCTACCATAATACCTTTACTCCAAGAGGTAGAGAGCCAATGTGGGTATTCTGCCAGTTGCTCAGTATGTCAATTCCAATTATGCATTTTGGAACTGGGGAAATAACAACAGAATGCATCCAGGGACCGTTTGAGTTTGCTGTCTATCATAATAGCCACATCAACCCTGTCTTTGGTAACTAATATGAGCCAAGGCTGCCACCTGGTTTCTGCCAACTCAGGATCCAGTCATCTGCTTTATGTTTAAGGATTCCAGTTCAGTGACAGCAGTTCCCACAGTAATATCTGTCCTACAAAGAAAAGACTACAGAGCTTTTCAGGGATGACGGCACTAGTCTCACAAATTTATTTCTCACTCTTCTAGTAAAAGCTGCACCCTCTGGACATTCCTGGCATGTAAGTGCAGGCTTTGTATGATAAATCCACCCTAACATCCTAATCTCTCTAAGCCTCTGGATCCCCTCATCTACATTATACCAGGGCAGTTCTGGCATTTCAACCTTAGGTACTGTTGGCCACATTTTGATCCATGTTTCAGCCAACCATTCAAACAAACTGTCAATGCATTTTCTAATCCCGCGAGCTATAACATTGAATGCAGAACCTTTGCCTACTGTGCTCAAATCAATAAATTCAGCCTGATCCATCCTTATATTACTCCCACCATTATCCCACACCCTTTAGATCCTTTGCCACACATATTCCCCAGATTCCTGTGTATATCAATTTGAAATCTCACACAGTTCTTCTGGAGTATAACAGACCCCCTCAAGTGTGATATTTTGTACCTCACCTTTAGGGTCCTGTTCGAACTTTAGTCTAGTTATAGGTCTGGAAGAAAGGACAGGTGGTGGGGGTGGGTGATCAAAAGAATTAGAAATATCTTCCAAGCCATTTGCTTCAGGGCATTCATTTGCAGTTTCGTCTGGTGAAACAAGATTAATCATTCTAGAGCTAATCCCTTCAGGTGCAGGTTGGGTGTCCAACTCCTCATGGCAGGCTAGAGGTGGGCCATCTATGTCCTCAGGGCAGGCTGTTAAAGGGCTATCTAGAGAAGACTCAACATGACCTAGGGTTTCAACCTCACCCCTGACATCATTATCAATCCATATGTCCCCATCCCATTTTTCAGGGTTCCATTCATTTCCAATTAATGCCCTCACTTTAACCACAGACACCATACAAGATTGAGATTTGTTTATGTTGTAAAGTTGCTACTCTAACAATAAGATTCTGAGTCTGACTTTCAGAGCTCTCCAGTCTACAGCTGGATGTGATAAGATTTTCCTTCAGGACACTCATAGAAGTGTTTACATCTCTCAGACATTGCATAAGCTTCCTATTTGAAGCTTTAAGCCCATCTCTTTCTGTCATTAATGTATACAGTGTTTCTAACAGCAATCAGTCAACATTTTCTTACACTCTATTTCTGCAAAAATCTATGAAGGTGTCAAGAACATTATCCCCAGAGCCTGGCTTCATATAAGCAAATCTTTAGAGAAATCAAATTCTGATATTTTGACTATCCCTTTTGCCAACTCACCCCATGGATTGTTGGTATCATTCTGATTACAGGAATCAGAGTCCTTAGTGCCTCTGAGTCCAGTCAGAGTAGATAACCAATCATAACAACTCTTTTTTTCTGTTTCTTATGAAGCAAACCTGGTACCCACCTGTATTAGTTAGGTGCAGAGGGCCAGGAAGAATAAATCAAACCCCAGCAGGGAAAGTCCCCAAGAGTTAAACTATAAACAATGTTAGGGAACTGGGGGAATGGGATGTGTTTTGGCCTCAGCTAATGACATTTTTCTGCTTCTATGATTCTGCTTGCTGGCTAGGAACTGCAAAACCACAACATGATTTTAGCTTTATAAGCTCCCCTTGAAAACCTTTGGGAGCTACTCTCTGAATCTTCCTTCTTGGAGGTTTCTGAGGCTGTCACTGGCTGGCTAATAAAGACTCTAAATTGGCTTGCAGTTTTGAATTGTGTGGTCACTGTCTCAGTGTGGCCCACAACATTAAGGTTCTCTAGAGAAACAGAATCAAAAGGAAATATCTGTAAATAGATAACTTAAAAAATGTCTCACATAACCATGGGAATGTAGAAGCCAATATCTAAAGGGCAGGCTGTGAAGCTTACAGCTCTGATGGAGGGTCTGGATGGTCTCCATTGTAGAGGCTCATCAGCCAAAGCAGGAAGAGAAGAGAGATGTTCCCTCAGAATCCCCCTAAAAGCCTTCCATTGATTCAATTAAATGTCACTCATTGTAGAAGACATTTCCTTGGCTGATTATAAATGGAATCAGCTGTGGATGCAGCAGACAGGATCATGATTTAATTCTATGAAATGTACTTCTGGCAACAGACAAGCCAGTATTTACCCAACCAGACAAACAGGTACCACAATCTGGCCAAGTTAACACGTGAATCTGACCATGACAATAGGGAAGTTCTCTGAAGTTTTCCCAGCCATGCCCACATTTTCTTCTGAGCATTTGATGAAGACCTGCAGAGAAGATCAAGAGAGTGATTGTAAAACCCTTGATTCTAGAGATCTGTCATCTACCTAATTAGGACTGTAGCCCAAAAATTGATGTGATGGTTTGAAACTATTATGTCCTCCATAAAAGCAATGGTTTAATCCAGACCATATCTTGAGGGGCAACACATATTGCTTCATGGTGGAAAACTTTTATTAGATTGTTTTAATGGATATTAACCCATTCAGTTGTGTGTTTGACCTCTTGGTTAGATTGTGGCCTTGGAAATATAATTCATTCAATTGTGCATGTGGACTTTTTGATTGAATGGATATGTCACTCTATCCATTCAAGGCAGGACTTGCTGAGTTTACTAGAGTTCTTTAAAATGGGAAATATTTGGTAGTTTTGTTCAGGTGTCAACTTGGCCAGGTGAACATGCTTAACTCTGTTGCTGTGGACAGAAGCTAATGGTGCATGAATCTCATTTGTGGCTCATTACATCTGCAGTTGGCTAAGAGGCATGCCTACTGTAATGAGTTTTGGTTGATTTAATTGGCTGGTGCTTAAATGAGAGAGCTCAATTTAGCACAGCCCAAACAACTCAGCATACCTCATCTTGGCAGTCACAGCTTAGCCCAGGCCTTTGGAGATGCAGAAAGAAATCACCTCAGGGAAAGTTGTTGGAACCCAGAGGCCTGGAAAGAGGACCAGCAGAGATCACACTGTGCCTTCCCATGTAAGAATGAACCTCAGTTGAAAGTTTGCTGCCTTTCCTCTGAAGAACTAAGGAAATCAATCCCATTTTATTATAAGTCAATCTGCCTCTGGTATTTTTGCATTCCAGCAGCTAGTAGACCAGAACACCTGATATGCAGACACTTGGAGAACAATTGCCTCAAAACACTGACACAGATGTTTGGAAATACAGAAACCACAGAATATAGCAGGAATTAAGTGAAGGAGAGGAAGATAGAGGAGTATCAGTGCTGAACACAGACAGAGATGTTTAGGGAGGCAGAAATAAAATGTCCCCAGAGAAGCTGTTTGATATCAGAAGCCAAAGAACCAGCAGACACCAGTCACATGCTTTCCCAGCTTATGGAGGTTTTCCAGACACATAAGCCTTTTAAATCCTTGTATACTTTAGTTCGGACATTTTTATGGCCTTAGAACTGTAAACTTATAACATAATAAATCCATTTTATAAAAGCAGTTCCACTTCTTGTATATTGTATTCCGGCAGCTTCATAAACCAATGACACTTGGCTTTAATAACTCTATGAAATGTACTTTAGCAATTCTATAATGTTTATTCATTCTGTAAAACAAGTATACAGAATATTCTACTTATCTACTAATATGGTAGACACATTTTTCTCCCCTTGTCTCTCAAAAGTAAAACAGTTCATTTGTCCAATCCCATCTTCTTGAATGGCATACCCTCTTTGATAATTGATTTCTTTTATGTTTCCAACCTTAACTTTCTGCTGTGCTTATTAAAAGTTATGGATTTTAACATATTGCTTTTATAAAATTATCAGGTTTGAAGAAACATTCTTTACTGATTTTGGCATCATAAGTTCTAAATTTCTTTCAAAATCTTATTCATTAAACTTCCTAAGCTGTATTAGGTGGAGGCAAGTGTCTTCCCATTTGGGGAGCTTTCATTAGTTTACTGGAATCCTACAAAAGTGAACAATAAGAGAGAAAGGCAGGATTAAGAGAGAGCAGAGCAGAATGATCTAGACAGAAGAAGCAGAGTCCACCAGCCAGTGACTTTTGTAGATGAAGAAGGAAAATGTCTCCTGTGGAGCTTCCTGAAATAGGAAACCAGGAGAGAAAGGGAGCAGATGATGCCATGCTCACCACATGCCCTTCCAGATGAGAAAGGCACACTGACCATGTTAACCATGAGCCTTTGCAGATGAGAGAGTAACTCTGTGTTTGCCATGTGTCCTTCCATTGAGAGAGAAACCCTCAACTTCATTGGCCTTCTTGCACCAAGGTTTCCTTCCCTGGATGTCTTTGATTGGACATTTCTATAGACTTGTTTTAATTGGGATATTTTCTCTGCCATAGAACTGTAAAGACTGCTACATCTCCAAACATTGAGTTGATGGCCAGAATCTAAGGTCAATCATTCTCAAGTGATTGGGTAGTGATTGAGCAGTTCACAATGCAAGACACGTTACAACCCTTTTAGAACAGTGAGATGGTAGCCTCTCCCTAGTAACTGGGGAATATATCCCACCTTCTCTGAATTCTGGGCACCAGACCTCTTCCTGAGCAATCAAGAGGACAAGATCTCCTGATTATCTGAATAATGGGGTGGAAGGCCCTCCCTCTGCAAGCTCTGGGGCATAGTCACCTTGTCCACATATATTGGTGGGTCCGCTATCTTAGTCTGAAAAGATGTCTTTGTTCCTGACTTCAGCTTCCATGAGTCTGCCATTGTAGTCATTTTCCTTTTTATCTGTCCTTTTTCTATTCATTTTAGTCCAGAATGACAGTGGTTCCATACATACAGATCTTGCAAAAATCCTGTTGTTTCAATTGCAGTATAGAGGAGTCCCATTATGGAGAAAGATCTTCCACAGATCTTTCCTGGGTCATTGCACCTCCCATCCTTACTCATACACAAGTGGCTGACTGGATGATATCTAGTTAAATATTCAGAGAGCACTATTCTCTGGGGACACCCATTCTCAGAATTTTCATTTTCCATAAGCTTAGAATTTCAATCAGTTTCTGTTGGTGTGTGTGTGTGTGTGTGTGTTGCTTGCTCAGGGGTTCAATTCTCAGCTTATCCCCTTCTGCTCAGATTTTATTATAAGCTGCAAGAAGAACCCAGGATGCACTTGCCGCATCATTTGGGAATCTCATCCGTTAAATATCCAAGCTAATCACATTCAAATTCTGCTATCCAACAGACATCAAGACTCAATTCTGCCAAATTCATCCACACTTTCAAACAAGGGCCACCTTCCTTGCAGTTTGCAATGACACAGTCATCATTTCTGTCTCAGACCTGTTTAGAAGATCCTTCGGCATCCATATTTTTACCAACACTTTCTTCAAAGCAGTTTTGGTCTTTTCTATCAGGCAACTCGCTAATCATCCAGAAATTTCCCCTTAATTAGTTATAAAGCCATTCCTGCATTTTTTGGATTTGCTATCACAGTAGCCTACTCTTCTAACACAAAATTCCCTTTTAGTTCATTAAAGCTGATGAAATGCAATATACCAGAAATAAGTTAGCTTTTCAAATGGGATTTATTAGCTTACAAGTTTACAATTCTGAGACCTTGAAAATGTCCAAATCAAGTATCAACGGGACAATACCTTTTCACTGAAGACCAGCTTCTGGTTATCCTCAACTCTTCTGTCACATGGTCAGGAACGTGGTGATGTCCACAAGTCCCTCCACTTTTTCCCACAACTGTTGTTGCTTCCAGCTTCTGGGTCAGTGACTTCATCTCTGAACTTCTGTGTTTGTCCTTATCCCTCAATTGCTCTGGAGCTTTTCCTGTGTCTTCTTCTACGTTTTATCCTCTTATAAAGGGCTCCAAGAAGAAGATTAAGACCCACTTAGAGTGACATGGGTCATATCTCAATTCAAGTTAATATCCTACTTGCTAAAACATCCAACTTATAATACATCCACACCCACAGGAATGGATTAGCTTTAAGAACATGGTCTTCTTCTGGGTTGCTTACAGCTTCAAACCTTCAGGGATATATATAAATCAATTTTATTATCATCAATTAATGTAAGATTCACAACATAATTCACCCAGTTATATAGAGAGGAAGTGAGGCTTTGGCCATTAAATTAACTATAAATGCTTACTCAATCGAACATTGACTTTTACTCTCTTGTGTCATGATTCTTTAAATACATCAAAAGACAGTACACTAAAATAACGAAACCAAGTTGTGCAAACATTGTTGAAATTGAATGTGATACATCTGCTCTATAGATCAAACAGGGGACACTGGCAAAACTGAATGGTGAAACTGCACCATGTTTTCCTTTCCATGCCTCAAAAACACCCATTTATCAGCTAGTACACACTCTTAGAAAGAAGTTAGTTATGCTTCACCAGCCAATGCAAAGCACTTGTAATTGTGGGCTTTATAGGAGCCTCTTATACATAGGTCAGATTGTATCATAAATATTTAATAACAAAATCAAATGTGGCTGAAAATAAAGTGCAATAAAATTGTGTAAATTCTTAAATATACTTAAAAATAAGCATTACACATACAGAGGAAAATAATTCAAAGAAAATATGTCTAAAGATTAACATTTCATTCTCCTATTTGAATTTCATTGTATTCTATCTCTATGTCACACCTTTAGATATAAAAAATATGTCACTTTGAAACATGTGCTAATCCATCCCTGGTGAAATAGATTAATTAAGTATTTCTCTACAAATATTCTCCTCATTGTCCAGCCATAATTAGAGCATGAAAAAGAGATCCAAAATATGTTGCTCAATGTTATGAATTTCTGTGGGGAACTCACCTCTCTGTTACTAACCTAACATGAAAGAATTAGTCATTGAATTTTTCAACACTGGAATCATGCCAAGAACATATCTTGGGAATTGGCCCCAGAGCTCGCCAGATACTATCATTATCAGCAATATTCAATAGAAGTGTGGTTATGGCATTAACAAGGCACAATTCAGGGGACATTTTGTTCTGCTTGTGCTCACAGTAGCTCGCTGGTGTTTTGTGAAACATAATTTCAAGATTAACTTTCTATTTGACCAGAACCTGAACAAAAACTTTAGGTTGATATTTTGCTTCAGAATAAAAAGAAAGATATGCATAAAAAATTAAGCAATGTTATCTTGAAGGATTACAAATATATATTTGAAATTTCAGGCTCTTTAACTTACATACTGTATTTGTGAGAAAATATTTATGAGATAATGCTGGACGTGTTTATTCACCTACTTTGGCTTAAGGTAAGTATTATATTCTAAAAATTAGTGTATCTTAGTTTACAGAGAAATAAGAGAATATTATTTAATGAAATGCAAATATATGCATATCATGTCATACTTACCTAAATTTTGCCAGGATTTATAGAAATGAAAATAAAGAACTCATGATATCAAAGAAATCAAGCAGTGTCTATATATTAAAAATAGGTGTTTTGAAAAAATATTAGTTTAGATAATCACTTGAATGATATACTTGTGAAAAATCAATAGTAAAATGCATTCTATGACATTCATTCATAGAATGAAAGCAGTAAAGCAGTAAAGTAGCCTGAGGATTTAATTTAAGATCTGTCATTTTTATTAAGTAAAATTGGATACAAAGATCAGAAAATGATGTATTAATTATCTCTATCATTGTTCACTACATATCTAGTACATTTAGGTTGTTCTTATGAAATTAATTTAAAGTAAATAGAGTATTATGAGCATGATCTTTTGACTCAAAAATCTTGGTAGAATCACTGCACCAGCAACAATTCAGTGGTTCTGACTGAATAATTTTGTGTTCCCTTTTATTATCTAAAATAATTGTGCAGTGGTAGTACCTCTGATTTAATATTTTCACCTAGATAAATAGGTAAGTAATAGGAAGTTTTTGTAATAGTTCAGGTTCATTTTAATTATTCAATATAGATGAGTTTCTATTACCTAAAATGGAAATGAAATTTTATACTGAATTTATATTTGGCAGCCAAGCTAAGAATTTTTCACTCACTTTTCAAAATGTGTTATAAATTTCTAGGAATATGAAACTAACTTATAAAAATGCATAATTATTAATATGAACATATAATATTTTGAAATTATTCATGCAAAGTATCACCTTTGATTTCCCTACAGTTTACAAATGTTGAAAGCCATGGGAAGTAGGAATAACACAAATGTGCCTCACTTCATTCTTATGAGATTGACAGACTCTGAAGTGATTCGACCAGTCCTCTTTATGCTATTTCTCCTGATATACCTGATTGCTGTGCTGGGGAATGCAGGGATGATACTGACAATTCAGCTGGATCCCAAGCTTTGCACACCCATGTGCTCTTTCATTAATCACCTGTCATTTCTTGACCTTTGTTACACCATAGTCATTATACCTAAAACCTTAGAGAACTTACTATCCTCAAGCAAGTATATTTCATTCATGGGCTGCTTCACCCAAATGTCCTTTTTTGCCTTCCTGGGTATCACTGAATGTTTCCTGCTTTCTTCAATGGCCTATGACCACTATGTAGCCATCTACAACCCTCTTCACTACACTTTGGTTATGTCCACAAGGCTCTGCTATGTTTTCATCACTGCATCCTATATAATGCGTTTTATTCAATCATTAGTCATTGTTTATTATGTGAGTAGTTTGCATTTCTGCAACTCCAATGTTATCTATCACTTTTTCTGTGATACAACTCCAATTTTAGCCCTATCCTGCATGAACACTCATGATATGGAAATCATGACATTTATTCTTGGTAGTTTAACTGCAATGGTATCTCTTACCATAATCTCTGAGTCCTATGGGTCCATATTGTCTACAGTCCTGAAAATTAACTCCACTTCAGGAAAGCACAAAGCCTTCTCTACTTGTGCCTCCCACTTCTTGGGAGTCACCATCTTTTATGTCACTACAAGTTTTACCTACTTAAAACTGAAGAAGTCCTACTACTTGGGAAAAGAGCAAGTGGCCTCTGTGTTTTACACTATGGTGGCCCCCATGGTGAATCCATTCTTTTATAGTATGAGGAACAAAGATGTGAAAAATGCCCTCATTGCAGTCATGCAGAAGAAAGAGGGCTCCAGTCAGATGAAATGACTGTGATTCTGAACATTTTTCTATCTTTGTCATTTGGATATTTATTTTCTAAACAGAGTTGCATCCTTTAATTTGTTTGAATTTCAGTTCAGCTATCCCTTATTTGACCACATATAATCTGATATATTTCCAAGAATGTGTTTATATAAATAGTAGCATTTTAGGTATGAAATATGTGGTAGTCTTGTGGTTCAAAAATATGCATTTAATGAGAAAATATTAAAAAATTTTAAAACCACAGTAATATCCTTGAAATTGTATCACAGAAATCCCCAAGTTTATTCAAATTTGAGTGAATTTTATCATGGAATGCTTTGTCATATCATTCCATTTCCTCTGTTGAAAAAATATATAGTACATCTTAAAATTGCTGCTTTGGACTAGGAAATCTAGGGTTTGGATCCCAAAACCGCCACCTTTTATCTATATGTCCCTTAGTAAATCACTGAATATTTAAATCTAATTACCAGAAGAGATATTTTACAGATTATATAAGATGATGAATGGAAAGAATTTAATGTAGTACTAATAAATCTTCATAATGACAATCATCAGAATGTCTACAATCTTGTAAAATTTGGAATACACAATAGCTTTTGTTGTGCAAATATTCATTTGTCCTTTATAATTACTTTCGAC
>PVIY010063276.1:0-10556 GCA_004026745.1 Myrmecophaga tridactyla | reverse complement strand
GCATTTGTTCCCCCTATTATTTATTTTTATTCCATATGTTCTACTCCTTTGTTGACAAGGTAGATAAAAGGAGCATCAGACACAAGGTTTTCACAATCACACAGTCACATTGTGAAAGCTATATCATTATTCAATCATCCTCAAGAAACGTGGCTACTGGAACACAGCTCTACATTTTCAGGCAGTTCCCTCCAGCCTCCCCATTACATCTTGAATAACAAGATGATATCTACTTGATGCATAAGAATAACCTCCAGGATAACCTCTCGACTCTGTTTGGAATCTCTCAGCCATTGACACTTTGTCTCATTTCACTCTTCCCCCTTTTGGTTGAGAACTTTTTCTCAATCCCTTGATGCTAAGTCTCAGCTCATTCCAGGATCTCTGTCCCACATTGCCAGGAAGGTCCACACCCCTTGGAGTCATGTCCCACGCAGAGATGGGGAGGGTGGTGAGACTGCTCATCATGTTGGCTGGAGAAAGAGGCCACATCTGAGCAACAAAAGAGGCTCTCTTGGGGGTTACTCTTAGGCTTAAATTTTAAGTAGACTTGACCTATCCCTTGTGGGGTTAAGTTTCATATGAACAAACCCCAAGACTGGGGGCTCAGCCTATAGCTGCTTGTGAGAATATCAAGAATTCAACTTGGGGAAGCTGAATTTCTCCCCATTCTAACCATTCCCCAAAGAGGGCTTTGCAAATACTTTTCCACTCACTGATCGAATTACTCTGGGATTCATCGGGGCATCACTCTGGACAAACCAACAAAATCTCATATCCTACCTGAGATTCCAAGTACTTATGGTGTTCAATCAAACTATCTGCATAAGTTATATTAGGAAATGCACTAGTTAAAATATAAATTTTGTAACAAATAAACATTTTTTGCTTTAGTCTCACACATAAGGTGACATTTTAAAATATTAATTACCATCTATTTTCAGCACCCTGCGATAATGACAGTCCTTTGCCTCTTCCTCATGCAAAAACATGCAAAAAAACATGCAAAATTTGTACATTGTACATTTCACTATTATTTATACTCTAGGGATTCCTAGATTATACCATCTCAATCTTTAACATCTATTTTCTTTCTGATTTCATTTATGTCCCCAGCCCTCCTCCCTCTATCATTATCACATGCAGCTTCATTCAGTGTTTTAACATAATTACATTACAGTTAGGTAATATTGTGCTGTCCATCTCTGAGTTTTTTTATCCAGTCCTGTTGCACAGTCTGTATCCCTTCAGCTCCAATTACCCAATATCTTACCCTATTTCTATCTCCTGATGGTCTCTGTTACCAACGAAATAATCCAAGTTTATTCACCAATGTCAGTTCATATCAGTGAGACCATACAGTATTTGTCCTTTAGTTTTTGGCTAGTCTCACTCAGCATAATGTTCTCAAGGTCCATCCATGTTGTTACATACTTCATAAGTTTATTCTGTCTTAAAGCTGCATAATATTCCATCGTATGTATATACCACAATTTGTTTATCCACTTGTCCGTTGATGGACATTTTGGCTGTTTCCATCTCTTTGCAATTGTAAATAATGCTGCTATAAACATTGGTGTGCAAATGCCCGTTTGTGTCTTTGCCCTTATGTCCTCTGAGTAGATACCTAGCAATGGCATTGCCGGGTCATATGGCAATTCTATATTCAGCTTTTTGAGGAACCGCCAAATTGCCTTCCACAGCGGTTGCACCATTTGACTTTCCCACTAACAGTGAATAAGTGTGCCTCTTTCTCCACATCCTCTCCAGCACTTGTCATTTTCTGTTTTGTTGATAATGGCCATTCTGGTGGGTGTGAGATGATATCTCATTGCGGTTTTGATTTGCATTTCTCTAATGGCCAGGGACATTGAGCATACTGAGTTGGGACATTTTCATGGCTTAAGAACTGTAAATCGTAAGTTAATAAAACCCCATGTAAAAGCCAACCCATTTCTGGTATATTGTATCCTGGTAGTTTCGACAAACTAAAACACCAAGAAAGAACAATTTCACAGAAACTGAAAGCAGGGAGTTTTAAGAAGCAGTGTGTGAGCAGTTGCAAGTGTCTCAGAGAAACTAATAAGAGCTTAGACACAACCCCATGGAGCTGGGAATTTCATACAGACGGAGACTATAGTCAATTTCTAGGTATTGGTAAATTTGTCCATAGATATTTCTCAAAATATTTACGGATTATTTTCCCAAGTATCCAAAATAATTTTAAAAATCAGTATGTACTTATTTCTGGGTTCAACATGAGAATATCAAGAAAACAAAATGCTCTCTTTTTAAATTTGCATAGAAATGAATATACATTGCAAACCTTTATAATATTAGTTACAGATGATAACTCTGAATTATGTGAATGATGGCATTTCCCTTTCAAGCTGGATACTCTTGAGACCAAGGAGATACAAAATGACTTGTCGTATTTGTTCCAGTAATTCCAGGACAAAGTGGGTCCATTATTTGCTGTGAATAGCACCAGAAATACCTTCCAATTTACTCAAAATATTTTAATTTTGTGCTTATTTTTTCCACAATTTATTTTCAAATACAATACAAGAAAGAAAATTATATTTATCAACTGTTTGCTAAGTAAACAACAAGCAAAAGAAAAATGCTTCTACACTTATTTAAAGCATTCTTCCCACCCTTAAATCAATCCTGAGATAGGTTTCAGAAAAGGAAAGCAAGTTCTTTTTTCTCTTCTGTTATCATGGGAATCAGCAATACATACTTCTTCAATCATCATCTCCTTTATGAGTCCTATATTTCACACACCATTTTTTCTTCCATATATTTTAAATTATATGCAAGCAAGGGTGTTTAAACAAATAATTTTAGCCAAGGTAGAGGTGTGGTAGGGAAAAATCTGTTCTTCATTACCTAGGTAATTGCTTTTTATAAAGAAATGAAGGTGGATAGGAATGAGAAAAGAAAATATATCACTCAAGTTGACCTAATTTCTTCATCCTGATGTTATTCCCTGAATGGATCCTTGTCTAATGAAAAAAAAAATGGACCTCCTTCTACCCTGGGAATTTTTGCAATATTTTAGAAGAGCAGCTCAGTTTTAAACAAATTCTCTTTGAATTTAGAAAATGTTTTGAACACTAAGTCTGTCCATTCTCATATGCATTTGAAGATAAATATCAAACTTCCAGGCAAGCACTTTGGCCTCTATGTTAGACAACAAAGTACTCTGCATGCCTCAGAGGTCCTTCTGGATAAATAGCCTGAAGTGAGAGCCTAGTCATTGCTATGAGAAGCCAAGCATTCACCTGGACTCCTACCTCTAGTAATAATGATTTCCTTGTTACAGAACATTTTTCAAATTTTAAGATCAATCAATAAAATGTAATATTAGGTTTGTCAATAAAATGCAGCAATTTTATACCATATTTTCTTGGCTCACCTCTACCTTGCAGCACTCTCAAGCCTCATATCTTTAAAGCTCAGTCACTATGTACTATTCTATTTTCCCCATCTTCGTTTCCTTTCCAAATAACTGCCATCCTGACACACTAACCTGCCACTATACACACCCTCTAAATTTGAATAGTTGTGCTCCTTAAATCATTTTCAGAAAATCCCTCATCAGGTCTAATATCTAAGAGTCAAAGTAACAGACCAAATGTTTGAAAAAAATCTTTTCAAATGTTCCAGCCTCTGGTAGTGAATTGTTCTAATACTGATTCCTAACATGTCCTTGTAAAGATGAAGAAATGAAACTATTTTATCATCGTGGTACAAATTGTTTTTTCCTCACCAGTGGAAACATAGATCTAGATGAAAATTCCAGTCACTAGATGAGAATTTAAAAAGTCTCTGCCCCCCTTTGATTCTGTCCCCTCACCTCTATGCTGTCGTGAGAAGCTTAACCATAATCATACTGCTAGACAAGTAATTATGATAAGGGAAATGAATGATTAAAGAGAATCCAATATATTCCACCAAGATGCCACTCTAAGAGAATTTCTACCTTGGGGTAGAAATGGTTTGGAGTGCAGTTCAAGGGTGCAGCTGATCATTTTACGACAGTTTCAAATTCCCTCTCTATCAGTGTATAATTTAAAATGCATGAGATATAAAGCATAGGAGAAATAAGAAGAGACTATACTTCACACAGCTGGCAATAAATGTGAAGTTATCATCACCCCCAAGATGTGGGCCTAGCCATAAATGACCCCTAAAAAGTCCTGGGCACCTTTTTAAAAGGCGGAGTCTGAGTGCTGTCATATCTTTAAGTTTGACTTCAGGCAAGCAAGCAGGTCTTCTATGGTGTAACCCCCAGAATCCTTCTCAGCAACAGAATCCCAAGGGAGAGTGCACATAGAAATGGCCCTTCATTGGTTTCCCAGTTTCGCTGCATTGCCTTGGTTAAAATAGATTTGCCAAAACACTTCGGAAGAGTCTTTTAATTCCATCCTGATCAAATTTTACAGGTCTATGATTCAAATTATCCCACGTTGTCAGCTGCAAGGCTTCATCAGGAATGAATTTGTTCTGCTTGGAATCCTTAGTTAGTATTCAAGAAAGACCTCTGTGATTAGCCAAATCAAAACCTTTCAGCGGCAGCAGCAGTCACATTCAGACTGAATCTCTACAGCTGACTTTTCTAACAAAACATTATCCTCTCTTTAATCAAGGGCTAAAAACACATGATCTTGTGTCTCACTTGCAGTAAATAATGGAACTGTGAGCTAAACATGGAATCTGAAGGTGTTGAGAAGAGTGACACAAAACTCCACCCCACCGAGGTGAGCGAGGTGTCTCCTCTCCAACTTCATTTCACATAAAGCCCCTCAGTCCTCTCATCCCCCACCTTGACACTCACAGCGATGAAAGTGAGGCCATTAGATTTCTTCTGCCCAATAGAGCAGCTGTATCCAGGCAACTCAAATTTACCTGAAAAAGCCCAACAGGAGCACACCAGGGAAGTCTCTGCCTGATCAAAGTCACTTTAACCACACTTACCACCCAGAATTGGCTTTAGGTTAATTGACCTGCTTCTTGAAGGAAGCCCTTTTCTGGGAGCCCCAGCTTCCCCTCTGCCATGGGAAGCACTGGGCATGATTCCCTAAACGTTGACAGAGTTTCTAAATAGCCATCTTCTAGTGGCCCCAGACTTTTTTTTTAAAGCTCATTGACTGGCATCTCTCCTAGCTTAAGCATGCATACAAGTAGAAAATTCTGATTTCTTGTTTCATGCTTGGTTAGCTGTTTATTGTTATCATTTACTGGTCTGCTAAGCTCTTTGATGACTTTAGACGGCAAGCAAGCACCTCTAGTTTACAGCTGAGTACCTTGGCTGGAGTGGAGCTGTGCTAGATGGGAGCTTATTTGGCTCTCTTGATATTTGTTCACAGTTTTGTGAAGCTCTTATTTATGCTTCAGAAACAGAAATTAATCAAGACATCTGACAAGTCCTCCAGGATTGTTTTAGAACCTCTCATTGCCCTGCATCTCCTGCTCCTTCAGCCCCTAACGCCATAGTATTCACTAAAATTGCAGAAGTATTTTGATGATGATCCTTATGGCAATTCTATTCACAAATGATATTTAATTTCCCTAAACATTCATATTCTCTCCCTGATCTTTGTGGCAAACAGTTATCAGTTGACTAAAAGTCTGTGGCTATCAGAGTGAATAAGAATGAAAATAATAAATGCTGTTTATTCATTTTTCTTATTTAATCTTTACAACAACTATGAGAGACTGGTAAAATTATGCTCATTTTAGTAATGATGAAGAAAAGTGCAGATAGGTTAACATTTAGCTAGGAATGTATATTTTTATTAGCAGAAGTTTTTCCCTTCTCTTAATTCTACCTTAACCTTACAAACCAAGCAGCATATTCATCATGTTAGGGTGGAAATGGAGAAAAAGAAATAACCTGTCTCTGTTTTTGTGTACTTCCAAATCTAAGTTTAGTAATGCAGATTGGTGGCAAATTAGAAATTGTGCCTTTGAGGAAAAAACATCAGAATTAAGGGACAGAGAGATGCTCATCTCCCAAACTAGAGGAAAATTCTCTCGCTTTAGGTGTCTGTGTGTGTGTGTAGTGGGGGTGAGAAATAATGGAGGAAAAATATGAGTGGTACTGGTTGGAGGATCTTACTTCCTGGGGAAAAGCCAAGGAAATGTTAATTGGTAAAAAATTTTGTGTTGTACTTGAAAAAACACAGCTTATTATCTTATTATCATAGATAATAAGAAAGGATGACTGAAATTTTAAATCTGAATGAATGGATGCATAGCTGAATGGGTGAATGATTTTGCATGAACAAGATATATTTTGGATGTTCAATGCATATTTGTGGAAATTATGTTGAAGATTTAGAAGAAAGGAAAATTTTAGTTTAGAAATATTAAAATGAGAGCAAATCATTCAGGAGAAGATATCTAGAAAGCAAATTGGAAGTGAGGTACTGCATGTTAGGGGAGAGAGCTGGACTCAGGACGTAGTCAAAGAATCAAGTATAAACGTGTGATGGCTAAAGTCATGCTAAATATCATCACTTCAAAGCATATGATATAAGCACCAGTCATGCTCCAGTCATTTTTGAATTCCAAGTTTCTTAAAAAATACATATAAAATACATTGTTGATTTTCAAATTAACATTCACCAAGCGAATGGATGGATGGAAAGAGAGTAAAGGAAGTCAGATACCGGGAGGAAGAACCAGAGGCATAAACTGCCAAGAAATTGAAATTTTTCAAAGAGATCAAAATTTGTATTGAAAATCAGCACATTCTTTCAGTTAAGGGATACAGATTATTTTGGAGGTTTTAAATCTGGCTGCATAGCCATCTCACCTGGGAAACAAAAATAATTTTTCAAACAGGATGCCTGGTATCTGGTTCTGCCTCAGATCACTTATTTTAGAATCTCTTTTAGTGACACCCAGAAATCAGTAAAATAAAGTCTCCTCAGCTGATTCTAATGCCCAGCCAAGTTCAAGAATCACTGGATTAGATGATTGTTACGAACTCTTAAAATTTGGACACCATCTTTTAGCAAATTTTTGAGTGCTTGTTACATATAAAAATACTTTTTTTTCACCTTGACTTTCACAAACTTTCTCAGTCTACATCTAGCTTCAGTGCATTAACTGAAGTCATTTTTGACTCTAGTGTCTCCCTCACCTCCTACATCCCAACCGATATATTAGATCTCACCAATTCTTTCCTACAATTTCTGTATATCCATCCCTTCCTTTACATTTTCTTTGACACAACTGTGGTTCAACTTTATACCTTTTCTTGCTATAACATGTGGTAACTGATATCTTTAACTTGAATTTCTGCTCATTACAGTCTATTCCCTTCATTGCTACCAAATTTAACTTCCTAAACACAGGTCAGGTTACGCCACTACCAGGGAAAAAAGATCTTGTGGATTCCTGGTACCAAGAGAATAGAGTCCAAAGCTCCTTAGAGTTGCAGTCAAGGTCTGTCATGGACTAACCTCAACCTCTCATTTTGGCCTCAACTCCTGCTGCACCGTTGCCGCCTATCATGCAATTTCTAACCCCTAAAATGTTCAATACTCCGGCCTCACCACTCACATTAACCCTTTTGTCTCCACATTATCTTCCTTCCTTTACCCATCACGATCTTAATTTTTCAACAAAAGCTAGCTGAAAAATCACTTTCAGGAAACTTTTCCTTTCCTTAGTCAGAATTAATTCTTTCCTTTCCTCTACTTTCCTGTCCAATTGTATCCATATTACAGCACTTAATATATTGTCTTACTTTATGGTTGTGCTTTAAACCTCTTCTCCCACACTTGTGATTCCTTGGAGGCCAGCTGCCAAACCTTAGAATCCTTGGATCTCACATTGATTTAGCACTGTGTTGTAACAGAATAAGTACTTGACACAGGCTTATTGCTCTGGCTTGAATGGAATTGATTAGCACTATGCTAAAAGTATGTCATAGAAAAGTAAAAGTGAATGCATAAAAAGTCTGGAAACCCAGTAAGCACTTTTCTATAAGAGGGGTTTATTGAACTTTAACACAATGTATATCATTATTCTAATTTTTAACATTTATTATTATGTTTGCAGTTATAAGACAGTCTCATAAATAAATCCCTTAGGTATGCTTTCATTTGACCATATTTCTCTGTCAAACTAGAAGCAATTACAAAAAAAAAAAAAGTCGTGAGAGAAAAGATAGTTCATCTAACAAAATTGCCTTTGTCTTTTCAGGATTTAAGGTAAATTGTGTCTGTGAAATAATCAGCTTGGATTTAGTCCCTCTCTTTGTTAGAGCTAATGGATTTCTCCCTCTATTTAATAATTATTGCAGAGACTATTTCTGAATAATCATGGGTTTGAAAAAGAAACTTTAAAAATGGCAGCCCTTAAAGCTGTCCTTTGTTCTCCTTTTATGTAAAATGAAAGTCAAAATTGCTTCCATTGTGTGGCGTAGGTTGTACTATGCATTAAGAAAATACTCTACTAGAATAAATAGTAAATCACTTTCTCAGCCACATGCCTTCTCCTTACCTAATGACCCATTCAGAGGAGCCCTAATCAGTTTTCGCCTGCCTAGGCATATAGGTGACATAATGCATGGATGGAAGCGATAGTTATAGCATTCATTTTTTATTTTTCCAATGATTTACAGAAAATCACCTTCTAGCTTGTCTGCAAAAATACTTTATTAATGAGGCTTTCTAAAGCCAAATTATAGTCTATATAAAAGAAAATTCAAAGAATTCCTATTATTTTCCCCTTTGTATAGTTTCTTTTCTGGTTTGCTGGTTTTTATTATTTTGTCCGAGGACAACCATGGTGTTTCAATGTAATAACTAAAAGCTGTGAATTAGTCTATATATCTTTTGCTGAATGAAAAATTTAAACATGTGCCACCATTTAAAAATATATAGATGTATGTATAAATAGAAATTATAGCTGATAATGGCAATCATATTGGGTTGCTGTTGGTGGTGGTGGCCAAGAGGAAACTTGAAATGCCATGGTCTGTTACCACCAAGGGCATTATTTTTCTGCAGACAAATTCAAAGACCAGAGCCTACTGAAAGTCTATATAAACAATTACACTCACTCATACACCTATTCCTGTCATCTACAGAATTCTAAATTGTTATATTAACAAATAATATAATATCCACCATATGTGTCTGTGTTTGTTAAGGTAGTAGGGTTATTTGTTATACACTCATCTCTATTCTTCTGCTCTATTGGCAGAAGAATCAACAAAAGTAAAAGCGCATTTCTACTGGTCTGTTTAAACTTTGCTCACATATCTCTCATTCCTATGCATTTACCTACTTCTGAAACTACATCTTCAACTATCTCCCCATCCTTCATCAAAGAATCCTTCTCCTGATCATTCTAATATAACACTCTTTCTCTATCCTATGCTTAGATTTATCTTTCTTCCCAATACTTACCATACACTGAAATTTTATTATGCATTATTAATTTACTTGTTTATTATGTATTTTCTACTAGAATACATATTACATGAGGTCAAGATCTTCATCATTCATATTCAACATTGGATTTCCTGTACTTAGCACAATATTTGCCATAGAGCTTATGCTCTTTAAAAATATAAGTAGTTTTGGATGAATTAACACACTGCATTACTTTAAACTCCAGAAAAAAATAGCCACAAATTTAATAATTTGGTATACTCTAGAAAGTTGCAGCCTGCAAAAAATAAATGGTCAGGAAAACATTGTTAATAAATAAGAAACATTTGAATATCTCATGTGGTAATAAGGATTATGCAAAACTCCTACATGATTATTTTATTCAAAACCATCATTTGGAGTCTATTAGGGTCATTTTTTTTTTCTGTTCTAGATTCTGAACATACATATCACGTTTGTGAAGACTAGAACTCATAAAGAAAATTATATTTTAATGAAGGAATAATATGCAAATAATTTCAGTCCTTCAATTAAAGAAAAAAAGAGGCAACTATAGGTATTTTTGGTATTGTAGGAAGTATAATTACCTCAATTTGGGAGGTTTTGAGGGATTCCCACAGGGTAGGTAAAATCTGAGCTGGAACTCAAAGTACAGTTTCCTCTACTTCTAGAACTCTTTCTGATTAGAGAATGAAAGAAGAGCATCATACATTTGGCCAGTTTCTGTCATTGATATCATAGATAGTAGAAATGAGATTTGCCTACACTGCCCAAGAATTTCACCCAGAGATTTAAATCTATCTCTTAAAACTGATGAGTCCATCTGTCAGTTGTAATCCTGATAATTATATTATATAGCTGTCTATGGGATTTCCACTTTGATCATAGAAAGGCTTCAAAATTGTCATCAACTCAGAGATCCTGGAATGAGCTGAGACTCAGCATCAAGGGACTGAAAAAAACCCTAGAATGAGCTGAGAATTAACATCAAGGGATTGAGAGAAACTTCTCGACCAAAGGGGGAAGAGCGAAATGAGACTAAGTGTCAATGGCTGAGAGATTCCAAACAGAGTCGAGAGGTTATCCTGGAGGTTATTCTTATGCATTAAGTAGATATCACCTTGTTGTTCAAGATGT
>PVIY010063275.1:0-10554 GCA_004026745.1 Myrmecophaga tridactyla | reverse complement strand
CCAGGAAGGTCCACATCCCTGGGAGTCATGTCCCACGCAGAGAGGGGAAGGGTGGTGAGACTGCTCATCATGTTGGCTGGAGAGAGAGGCCACATCTGAGTAACAAAAGAGGCCCTCCTGGGGGTGACTCTTAGGCCTAAATTTTAAGTAGACTTGACCTATCCTTTGTGGGGTTAAGTTTCATATGAACAAGCCCCAATACTGGGGGCTCAGCTTATAGCTTTGGTTGTCCACACTGCTTGTGAGAATATCAAGAATTCAACTTGGGGAAGTTGAATTTCTCCCCGTTCTCACCATTCCCTGAAGGGGGCTTGCAAATGAGTGATTTATTGACTAATAGATTTTTCCCCCACTGAGTATTTAATTTTTAAACCAAATGTCTTTTTTTATAGTTATCCTTTCAAAGAATATTTTAATTCACAAAGCTCTTTTTGGATTATTTTCTTTAGGTTAGATACTTAGAAATAAAGTTATTTGATCAAAGTACATGGCTGTTTCTCAATCCATTTGACTTCTGGAGTATGTTCAGGGAAGACGGTACCAAGGCTAGGAGGGCAGAGGCTCAGGGAAGGGAGGCTGCAGGTTGGACTTGGGGTTCTCACTAAGCCTGTGCACACGAGTGACCCCAGAGAGTAAAATATGCTTTTTATACCAGACGTCTGTCACCAGTGGGCCCTTTCTGCTGCAGGTGTTGTTGAGGCCCTGGGGATGGGGCCCAAAGACTTCCAGGACTCCCTCCTGCTCTGAGGTTGTGCTCACCTTCCCCAGGCTCTGCTTTCCCCACCATTTGCGCCTGCTGTGCCACCTGTTTACTGAGCATGCCTTCCTTCTTGCACCCCCACACCCTCCCCAGTTCTCTCGGCCTGAGGTTCCAGGAGCACACGGAGGGGCTCGGCATGCCACAGGCTTCTTGTGAAGAAACACCAAGTGTACCATGGAAAGAGGGTTGGCCCTTTCCTCAGATGCTTATGCGGTACAGGGCCCAAAAGGATTAAGAGCCATTGGCGGGATCCTCCCGCTCTGGAGATTCTGCTTGCTCCTCTGCATTACTTATCTGCACATTGCCTCTGGCTCCATTCTCCTGAAGGCTCCCCGTCTTCTTCCTCTGGTCCAGGCTAAATTAGGCCCAAAATTAACCTCCTCCTACTTCTTAGTTCTAGGAGGACTTAGCAGATAGGCTGGGGGCAGCAAAGGCCAGAGAAAGAAACACAGAGGAGGGAGGGCATGTGCATTGTCCTCCCCTGAGCCAGTCAAGTGACTAAAATGCTAGACAGGTGTTTAATCTGCTACATCTTTTGAAAGAACTCATAAAGGAATGAGCTGTGCTCTTGTGTTTCGGTCATAGTAGAGTGCAGTGTCTGTTTGCTGTTGCCATGTGTCCTCCATGTGCTGTTGATCGGGCCCAATTCTGGACTGCTCAGCGGCCCAGTGCCACGTCTCATCTCGGGCAGCAGAGGCCAGGAGACGTGGGATGGAATTTTTATTGTACTGAAAGAAAAAACTATCAGCCCAGAATTCTGAATCTAAGAAAAGTATCCTTCAAAAATGACAGCAATTCTCGCATGCCATGCCAGAGAACCAGATTCGATTCCCAGTGCCTGCCCATGTGAAAAAAAAAAAGAGCCAAGTGAAGACATTTTCAGATAAACAAAAGCTTGTAGACTAGGATTCATCTGCAGGTTTTCCCTAAAAGGAGTGCTGAAGCTACCAGGGAATTCAGCTCTTCGAGAAAGAATGAACACCAGATATGGGAGCTATAAAACAGTGTGTTTTTCTTCTTTGAAATTTTTTAAAGACACAAGGCTGTATTTAAAACAAAAGGTAGTATTGGTAGGGTGGAATTTGTACAATCACAGAAGAAAACTATTTGACAACAGCAACAGAAAGGATGGCAGTTTGTCATGGAATCCTGCTGTTTAAGGCAACTGTATTTCTGAAGTGGGAGTTGATAGAATATTAGGTCTTAGAAGACTGATAGGTTTAAGGTACATATTGTACTCCTAGAGAAAGTTCTAAGACTTTAAGATGATAGATTTAAATCCAGTCATATCAGTGTAAACAAACTTAAACATGAATGGACTAACCACTCCAATTAAAATGCAGAGATTTGTCTGGATAAAAAAAGCAAGAACCAAGTCGGTGCTTTAAATACTTTAAATAAAGTTTACATGCCTTAAATAGAAGGGGACAGATAGGGTGAAAGTAAAAAAGGATGGAAAAAGAAATATGCAAAATGGCAGGCATAAAGGCAAAATTACAAAACTTTGAGAAGTCAATAAAGGGAGGATTATCTGTGATTCCATTATACAGAAGGATTTCTTAACCAAGACAAAAGCTATCAAAAAAAGACTGGCAAAGCCAAGTATATTGAAATTAAGAATTTCTGTCCAATGAACAATGTGAAAAAATACACAAAAAGACAAGCTACGATGTATAGAAAGACTTTTTAACATATTGTCAAAAGATTAATATTAAAGAAAAAAAAAGCCATAAAGGACTCCTACAAATAAACGAGAAAAGAAATGACCCAAAAGAAAACTGGGCAAAGAGCACAAGTAGGCTGTTCACAGAGGGGGAAATATGAATGACCTATAGGCAGGTGGAGAGTGCTTGGCTTGTTAGCAGCCGGGGAACTTCGTGTGTAGACACCATTGCAGCATCATTCTGTAGCCACCCGATTGTGTAAGGGTGGTGGGCTTGGAAATGCCCCTGTGGCAAGAAAGAGCCCACAGATATTTTCATACGTTGTTGCTGGCAAGGGTGGGCATTGGTCAGATATTCTGGGGAGCAATGTGACCTTATGCAATAGTGGAAGGTGTGGCTAACCAAAAACCCCAGAGTTCTGAGAACTGGGATGCAGCATATTGAAGCATATGCTGCAATATTCCCCTCATCATTAAATAGCAAAAAAAATCAGTAGCAATGGAATATTCCTCAACCAGGAATGTGCATGCTGCCAGTATTTTTACATTAGTTAAAATAAGTGAGTTAGTGCTACATGCTGTCTGCAGAGAGTTGAACTAAATACAAATGGCAGAAGGATATTCAGTTTGATGCCATTTAGCTACAGTTTTTAAAACATGCAAAAACATCATTTATGGACATATACACATATAATAAAAGTATCAAAAGATGCATCAGAATGGCAAATACTGACTTGTAGATGGTGGTAATCTCTAGGGAGGAGGAAGGAACAGAAATGGGGCCGGGGGCAGTAGCAGTAATTTAATATTAATTTTCATGGAATAACATGTGACGTTCTGAATGACTGAGTCTGTACTGTGCTATACTGTGCATAAGGTCTACTGCCCCCTTTGAGATGGGTGGTGGTCATCGGGGCTTGTCTGCCTGGCAGATTCATGGGCACTGGATGACTGTCCTACCCTGCCTGCAGCCCCTTGGGGCCATCTCCCTGTCTTGCCCCGGTTGCCCATTGTAACTGAGGCACCTTCGGATCCTTCTCCAGGACCTCCCTGCCTGCAGGCGGCTGCACACAGGCCCTGTCCATAATTGGCCCTTCTGCTGACACATCCCAAGCCCCTGCCTGCCCTTCTCCCCCTCTTCCCCTGCAGTCCCTAGAGCCCTGTTCACCGCACAGAGCCTCCTTGCAGGGGAGAGCCCGGGCAGTGGGCTCCTGTCTGCGCATCTGCCCAAGCAGTGTCCAGCTACACCCCTGCCGGCCAGTGGGAGCACTTACAAATAAGATGGAGCCATCAGCCAACCAGTCATTTTTTGTTGAGGGTCTTTTTTTAATGTGTTTATTAATAACAGAGATAGCATGTCCCACCCCAGAGAGTTTTTTTCAGTTTTTACACATACAGTAGCAGGACAGAATTACAAGTTTTTCACATATCAAAGTTCATACTCCAAAGAAAACAAGCAATGTTCAAAAGACAGTTCAAAACAGCAAAAGTCTTTCCTTTTACCTTGAATACTGAAAACCTTTTTTAACAGATGCTTTCTGTTAAATCAATGAAGATTCAGTCATCAAAAGCCCTTTTGTCACCTTAAGGTTTTTAAATAGCATTTTATCCACCAAATCAGGCCTTAACTTGGCATTTTCATAATTTGTAGATAATTTAATATTAATTTTCATGGAATAACATGCGACGTTCTAAATGACTGAGTCTGTACTGTGCTAGATTTAATATTCTTTTTTAAAAATGTATGTAATTTATTCTTCAGTGTAAAGCCAAATACTAACTTTGTGTAGTAGAGAATTATAAATACTTGCAAATAAGGTATGGAATAATTGTTAGCATATGTAAACTGAAATGAAATTGACCATTTTATTTTCAAACATGCGTCATCTTCAAGCTTCTTTTTCATTGACATTCATGTGTCAGGAATAAGATGACAGGCACTCAAGCACATATATAATAGTAAAGATAATTTGGTGGAGAATAAAGCAACAACAAAAAATTTGGCAACAACATCCATTTAGGAACATGTTACAGGTTTTTCAGTGTTTAAATGACTTATTCACTCTGATAAAAATGTTATTTAAATATTTTCATAATTTTATGCTAGCTTTAATTTAAAAGGGGACAGCCCTTTCTTTGAACATTTTTAGAGAGGGAAAAAAAATACCTCTTTAAAGAGATGTCTAAGTGAGAAGCCATAAACTTACTGTTCATTAATTTTTGGCCTAATAAAAATTTCAGTGGCTATTTAAGAATCTGTAAAACTGAACTGATTGCAATTCTTCAATTCTTTCAGGCTGGCTAGACGAAAAATACTTTAGTCATTACCAGCGTAGATCCAATCCACTGTTCAAAAATATGTACTTGGATCATTATCTTACAAGATTAATAAAATTTGGTTAGTACTGTTAATTAGTATAACTCAGAGATAAATGATTTTATCAAATTCTTTTGTGCTAAAAGAAAACAGTTTCAAATAGATTTTCTCAATATGGTAGGATAGATCAACATAAAGGAAGTACCTATAAGTTCTAATAGCATTATGTTTTTAAACAAATCAATGCTTTGCCCTCACTCTTTATATAACATTGAGAAATTTCAAATATAAATTGTAGAACCCAGCATATGAAAGCTTAAGAAAAATTTTACTAAAAATAATTATAAAAATGTTTTAGAAAATTAAGATGCAAAACACAGTTTACTCTAAATGTAAAAAGATATACACATGTACACACTTAACAGGGTTTTTCTTTAAAAACCCTTGTCGCCTGATTTGATTCTCTGTCAGTCTTCTGTTTGCATTTTGCATCGTCTTCTGGCATTTCAAAGAAGTCCTGCTACCATTTTTGAACCTTAGTGCTTCTTTTTCCTTTGAAATACCAATGCAATTAAAGCATCGAGTTGTTGTTGTTTTTTTTTTTCAGTTACAGATGTTTATTGGCTCAGTAGCAGGACATGAAAGCAGCTATCTTCCATTGCCTCATCAGTAGTTACTCTTCACATTTAAAAAACTTTGCCAATTTGACAGTTGAAAAGAAGTTTTCTGTTTGTTATTAATTTTGCTGGAAAAAATTTCTGAAAAGTACAAGTAATAAAGTAAGCTTCCATGCTATACCACCCAGGATGAACATATATTGCAATAGTTGCATATTCATAAACTGTATATAGTGTTATTCTAAAGAGTTGCTTTTATTTTGCTCTTCTTTAATTTTCAGTGGGGATGGATATTTTATCCTCAGTCTTATTGGTTATATATATTTCCTTTTCTGTGAATTGTTCTTTGCCTACTTATATTGGCTTTTTTCTTTGTCTCTTTTTTTCAGTAGTTTCCAGTGCTCTTTTCATGTGGTGGTGGCCTTATTACGGCTTCCCGGTCTGCGTTCACCTCCTCCACCAGGCAGCCAATCCTAGTCTTCTGTTTCTTCCTACCGAGAATGTCCTAACTGACACATTGGGTGCTGTTCCCTGGCTGTTAAAACCAGTACCACACTGCTGGGGAAGTCACCCGCACACCTGGGGCCATCTCCCGGCCCTTGCTTAGCCCCGCCCCCCACTCCCACCCCCACGCTCCCGTCTCTTTTTTGTTGTGTGCCACTGTTTAAGTACATTTCCATTCTGCAGCCCTGCAGAGATAGTGGGTCCTATGAAAAGGACTGACCATATCTTAATCCCGAAACTCGGAAAAAGCAACCCCAGCTGCTTATGAGGCAGCAACTCTCAGTGGCAGGGTCCCCACCCCCCCTGGGGTGTATTTTAAATACTCAACACTCAACAGAACAGGGTCTCACCTTTCACATGAAGTGGGGCATATGAAGCTGCCGTCCACTGGCCCTAACCCAAGCAGTTGGTGTCCCCAAGAGATGTGCCATGAGGAGCTCTCTTTCCCTGCTCAGCATTCAGGAAACGACAGCACAAAGTGTCCAAAAGGACGGGATGTGTCTCCTTAAAGAGCTTTGTTCATTTTATGGCAGGCAGTTAGTTAATTTACTTGCAGGTCACTTTGATCATTTTTAGGCTTATATTACAGCTCCTTCAGGATGAGTTTATGGATATTTAGCCCCAACTATAAGGTGAGGCACCTCTGAAGTCCAGGCATTCTGTGAAGCCTCTTCACTTTGGCTGGTGGGGACATAAAAAATTCACAGCTCTGTATGTGTTTTGGGAACTGATCAAAATCATCAAGTTTTATAAAACTTTTTTC
This sequence comes from Myrmecophaga tridactyla, assembly GCA_004026745.1. Lineage (NCBI taxonomy): Eukaryota > Metazoa > Chordata > Mammalia > Pilosa > Myrmecophagidae > Myrmecophaga > Myrmecophaga tridactyla. The sequence continues at coordinate 3,930 of PVIY010063275.1, read as the reverse complement.
TTTAAATGCCATTTCCTAGCAGTGAGAAGGTAATTCTTTTTAATAAGAAGAAATATTTATCATGTATTTTTTTCAAAAATTATTACTATACATTCAAAACTAAAAATTTCTGTATCAATTTTTGAAAACTAAATTAAATGTAACACCAGGAAAAAAACTATGACTATCTCTAGAGCCATCTTCCTCTTTAAAGTTACTCTGTAATTAAAGCCAACTAAACTTGTAGTGATTGATAACTTCTTCCACTGTACTTTTGATTTGCAATGGTAAATAAATACCTTTTAACATAGGAACCCAATGGCAGCCACAGTGCTAGCAGTACAAGTTCAGCCAAGGCTGAAAAAGACTTATTTTTTACTGTTAAATGACGTTCTAGAGAAAGAAGCTACTGTAGTTTCCAATTCATTAATCTACTTGTATTTAAAAGCGGGGTTCCAAAAATAAGTGATCTTTTAGTTTTAATGAAACTCCTAACTTTTATTCAGTTAAAAACAGAGTTTCACAGAAAAATTCCAACCCCTAACTTTTGCTTCTATTGAGAAGGTTTAGTAAATGTAATATGGCACCACTGTCTTTGGAAAACCTTTAAATTCCACCTGTTTGGTTCCAGCGTATGAGGACCATTATAAACGAACAGTACCACGTCTCAGAATAAGGAAGATTTTCCAGGAGCTTTGGTATAATGAAGAAGTACTGGGATGTGTTTTCTTTACAGGCAGTATAGACAGCCATTTCAAACACTCTCTGGTCATTGATTGGGTCCATTCCCTGATTGATTTCATCAACTACTCTGAATGGACATATGTTAAGCCATCAAGTATAGCATAGTAGAAACACTTCTTTCACCTCCACTTTGATGATGAGGAATTAATTCATTCAGTTGAGTACTACTGCAAAATTTGACTGTAATTCTAATTCCATATTTATCATAGTCTTCCTCATTTCCTATATGGTGGTCAGCTTCACCAGCACACTGCATAGAACTAAAAAAAAATGCTGAATTTTTCATTAATTTTTCTACCAGCTCTTTTAAAAGATTAAGCCACCTTTCTTTTTCCCATGAAATGTTTCCTCTGTATTTATCCACATCAATTTTATTTCTTTTCAATTTTTCAGCTAACTGTTCTGTTTCTTCTTTTTTGTGTATTCTTCAACAACTGTAGGACTCAGTCTTGTGAAGCAAGGAGCTCTTGATCTTTCTTCAGTTAATAAAACATCATTTTCATCCAGTGTGTTTGGGAGATCTTGGAAAGCTGTCTGCTATTCTTGAGTAACAGCCTGCTCTGCACTGAGGTTACGTATTTGCCTAGCTCTCTTCATAAGTTCCTTGCATTTCTGTAATAGTCTTTGTCTACTTTCATCCAGCTCAATGAAATTTTGCTCTCTAAGATGTAGTTGTGAAGATGGCAGCCATATAATCTGATTCTAATTTGTTCTTTGAGACTATGGTAGTATTTTGAAGAATTGAATCTGCTTGTTGTATCTGCAATGAAGTACAAATCTTTAATCAGATTTATTAATTCAGTAACAAGTTTTGCTTTTTTTGGACGTTTATTTCTTTGATTTTTGTAGTTGCTTTTCTCTTCCTCTTCAAGTTGACAAGTATCTTGTTCCATCAGATTTAAATTTCCTACTTTGAAACTACTTTTTTGTTCTAGTTGTCTTTTCTTGGTTTTTCTTTCAAGAAGCTCCTTCTTTTGTCTCTGTGTTCTAGGTGCTTGTTTGTCTCTTGTCTCTTGTTCTAGGTACTTGTTTTGTCTCTTATCCTTCATTGTCTCTGTGTTCTAGGTGCTTATTTGTTTCACTTAAGGATTGAATCCTGATCCCACTGCTTGCAATTTTCTATTAATTTCCTTCAGCTGTTCTTCTAAGTTTCGTCTTTGCTCTACATCTCCAGTGACTGTATGGAATTGGGCTACTTTTAGGGATGTGTTACTAGAAGTAACTTAGTTTGAATAAGAGTTTTGACCACATACTTTTCTTCTGCTGTATAAATTTGTTTTAACTGGGTTTCTTGTATTGCTCATTCAGTTCTTTCTCTAGTCCTTTCATTTCCAAGAGGAACTTCATGAATATGATACTGGCAGCAAAGTCATCAAATTTGATGCACGTGGTCATTACAGGCATCAAATTTGATGCACGTGGTCATTACAGGATCACGTGCATCAAATAACTGGCAAATAAGAGAAAAATACATATTGTTTTAGTGCGTTCAGAGATCTTGAAGACGTTCTATCTGCATATTAACTACTGGGCACAATAACAGCATTTACTCTTAACTTTTCATTGTCGAAAGCCTTCTTCTGCTACCCATTCCATAGTCCCTTTACCCTCACAAGCACCTCGAGGTCCTGGTTCTTTGCATTGAGGGGTGACTCACTTCATTCCAGAAGGATTGGGCCATTAGTTGGGTCTTTTTTTTTAGGGGGTTATGGTCCAGGAATTGAACCTGGGTCTTCTGCATGGAAGGCGAGCTTTCTACCCCTGAACCACACCCATGCACCCTAGTCAGGTCTTGTTTTAAAAAGTTCTCTGTCTGCATTTCTCTGTCTGTAAATGGGAATAATATAGCAGTGGTACTGCTTTTTTAGGGATATTGTAAGGATTAAACAGAAAGCACTCGAAGTAGTGCCCAGCTCACAGAGTAAGCCCCATGAAAGGTTAGCTATTGTTGTTGCTATCAAGAATATATCTTCTGCAGAAATTTTACTTTGTAATTTATGATGATCTGTCATTTTTAATGTTTCTAACTTGCTTTCTAATGCCCTTTTTATTTTTTCACTTTCCTTTGTTAATATAAATGTCTAATATTTAAACTGTAAGGCCTTTTTTTACATGTTAAGTCATAATATTGGAATGCCCATAATTATGTGGCTTTGCATTTTATTTTTAATCAAATATATTTAGTTTCTGAAGTGTTGGTATATTCGTTTTAAGCTTCTAGGTATGTGTAGTGTATAAGTTTTGTGTTTCAGCTTATAGAATTGAAAAAATGGACAGAAAAAATCTTACCATCTTTTAGTTCACAACTATATCTCTTTCTTTCTAGGGTGGTTATTGCTGAGAGAAATTTCAGACCATTCTTTCTTAATTATATAGTTTCAGTAATACAGTTTTTTCAAGACAGACCAAGAACTAGCAAGGATGAATACTTGTACTGCTTTGCTACAGTTCTTGAGTTATTGTCAAGACTGGTTTGTTTTCTGTGGGTTTTATCATTGGTATATAGAAGTAATTTAAAGAAATATATCTCTCCCCAAATCTCTCTTGGAAAAGAATCCCAACCCTAGCCTGCTGCTCCTAAGCTTTCATGATAAGAGAAGGGTTTGAGGAATGTTTACCTTAAGATCATTCCAAAAGCCTTGTTTTGATGCAAGGTGAGTGCTTTTACGCTAGAGATAGGTTAGTAGAAGGGATTTTAATAACCTACTTAAGGGCCCTCTGTTATACTGCTTCTAGTTAATTTATCAAGAAGTTCAGAATTACAGTATTGGACTATTCAATAATAGATCCTAAGTAGCTACACTGAGGGATCCTCTTTGGGTGTGGCTTCCTTCCTGCTTCCTTTGGGTGTGCACTAGCTAGCCTACACAGATAATCTAGCTGGCTAATGTCATGCTGCTGTGAGCTGCACACTACGAATTTTCAAATCGTATATTTCTTCATGGAGGTAGTAATTTTTTTTTTTTAAACTTTTTATTAATTAAAAAAAACTTAACAAAAGAACATTAATTAATATATCATTCCATTCTACATATACAATCAGTAATTCTTAATATTATCATATAGTTGCATATTCATCATTTTTTAGAACATTTGCATCGATTTAGAGAAAGAAATAAAAAGACATCAGAAAAAGAAATAAAACAATAATAGAGAAAAAAGATTATACATACCATACCCCTTACCCCTTGCTTTCGTTTATCACTA
>PVIY010063274.1:0-10555 GCA_004026745.1 Myrmecophaga tridactyla | reverse complement strand
CAACCAGGACCATTTCAGCCAATCCTAAAGAACACCTAGGGCAATATATAAGATTCCACAAGGGTTCCATGTACTAGAGTAACTTTCCAGATGGGTCCCTGTTCCAGATGGATCCCTGGTCCAGGTAAGTCCTCTTACCTGGCCTCTCCAGAACATCAGATAGTTCTATCTCCCTACCCCGTCTTAGTGGTAGACTCTTCCAATATGAAAAATTTAAAATTGCCATAGCCTCAAATCCCCTAAAGTGAGGGATGGAAAGATCAAAGGTGATGGTGGAGTTATACAGAGAAGACAGGATTTAACCAATGGATATGAGTGCTGAATCCTTAAATTGATATCTCTTTTAGTCTCCAGTATTTTAGAGCAGCTAGAAGTAAAAAACAAAAATTGTGAGATTGTAACCCATGTCAAAGTCTGAAATATGTTCTACAACTAATTGTGGTGCTGTGCTTGGAAATTTATAGCTTTTCTGTATATACATTATTTTTCACCAAAAAAAAAAAGAAGGAAAAAAAGTCGATTGTGATGATAAAAAATATTTAAGCCCTCTAGCCTCCTATATCTGGAGCAGCTAGAAGGAAAAATATGAGAGGATTGTATGGTGGCACATGACAAACTCTGGGATCTCTCCTGTAACTACTTATTGAAGAATGATTTGAAAACTATTGCTTTTTTATTTCTTTGCTTTGTATATATGTTACACTATACAAGAAGAAAAAATAATTGGGTGGGTTCCAGGAAAATGGCAGAATAGGATAAGTTGAGTTCATTCCTGCTCCAAGGAAGAGCTAGAGAAGTGACTGGAAAGTGACTAGGATGGCAATTTCAATTTGTAAGTGACTGGGGGGGGGTGGTCTTCTACACCATATAGGGAAGCTCTGGTTGTAAAAGCTGAAGAACAGAGACATAGAGAACCAGAGACCATCCAGCTGCTGAAGGCAGCCTGTCATGCCCCTTCAAAATGGAGGCCCAGAGCCTTCAAGAGTGCACAGACAGTGAGAGGGGATAAGGAAGTAGGCCAAGCCACGTTCCTTGAGCTTGCTATATTCAAGCGTGCCACCCACACCATGTGAGTGTCCCCACACCTGACACACCTGAATTCTGTCGCATGCCCCCCAGCACACTCTGAATGACCGCCCTGACTGCCCCACCCCCAGCACATCCCTACCCCACACCCTGGCCCTGCGCACATGCCAACACCTGCCCCAGCTGGACCCACTCCTCACACACAAGGGCATCTTGCCCTGTCCCTCCCAAGACCTGTGTACCACTCAACCACCACCTCTCCCTCCCTGTCCCCTGCAGGCAGATGACTGCACAACCAGGTTGTGGGTACTCACCTTCATGACCAGGTCACACCCACCCCAGCTCTTACAGTCACGCAACTCCACAAGCCCACCCTGAGCACTGAGAACACGCACACCATGGCCCCACCCACCCCCAGACACACCAACATCAGAGCCCTGGCCCCCAGACCCACTCATAGGCACAGCCACATACTCCCTATGGGGCATCCACACATCCGAGCACTTGACCACTGCATACTAACCCCCTGCCCCACACATGTACACAAACTTGCCCCCCCACACACAGCACAAGCACCCTGTTCTCACATCTGGCAGGTGCTCACATTATGCATCTGTGTTACATAGCCCCTGCCCTGCACACACATGCACACCTGCCCCAACTGCCCTGCCCTACCCTGTGCCAGGGTACCACCTACCTGGTATCACTTGCCCTTGACCCATGGAACCCTGACCTGTGACCTGCCCCTACTCATTCACGCATCCAAATCTCACCCCCCTCAGAACCCTACCACTATGCAAAGACACACTTGTACCCCAGTCACCCTGTACCCCGACTCTGTGCCCAGTGCCCCACACCCTGACACCCATGACCCACATGCTTCACGCACCCACCCAAATACCAGCCCCAGTTCAGCTGCCCAGCCTTCCCATCTGAGACCTGCCAAGTCCTACCTCTATGTTCCCCACGCTGCACCCTGCTCCTGGACTCCAAGGCCTGCCTGATTGCACGTCACCCCCATGGCCCCTGCACCACACATCCACAACCCCATGACCCACATCCCACACTCACAGGCACCAGCATAGAGTCCCAGATACATGTATATACCTGCACCGCAACCCATCACCACATTGTTGTGCCCCTCCTACCACCCGGCACCCTGCTCCACAGCCATCCCACAAATACAAAGCTTTAGACTACTGAAGGAAACCAAAGTAACCCTATCAAGATACCTACATGTCACACAGACAACAGAAGATCACTAACCATATGAAGGTAGACAGATACAGTCTGACTAATGACCAAATTAAAACACTGGAGGGAAACATTGGAATAGGTAATCAAAGATAATCATGTAACTCTATTAAATAAAATCAGTGGGATGGCTAATGACATAAAAGAGATCAAGAGGACACTAGAAGAACATAAAGAGGAATCTGATAGAATAAATAGAAAAATAGCAGACATCACAGAGATTAAATATGCTGTAGACCAAATAAAAAATATACTAGAGGCATACAACAGCCGTTTTGAAGAGGCAGAAGAAAGAATAAGTGAACTAGAAGAAAGGACAACTGATTTTGAACACACAAAAAAGCAAATGGCAAGAACAATGGAAAAATTTGAACAGGATCTATCATGGTTGGGTTCATGTGTCAACTTGGCCAAGTGGTGGTACCTGTTTGTCTGGTTGAGCAAGTGCTGGCCTGTCTGTTGCAATGAGGACATTTCATAGAATTAAATCATGATCATGTCAGCTGCATCCATAGCTGATTCCATTTGTAATCAGCCAAGAGGGTGTCTTCTGCAATGAGTGATGCTTAATCTAATCACTGGAAGCCTTTTAAGGAGGATTCAGAAGAGACAGGCTCTCTTCCTGCTTTAGCCAGTGAGCCTCTCCTGTGGAGTTCATCCAGACTCTCCATCAGAATTGTCAGCTTCACAGCCTGCCCTGAGGATTTTGGACTCTGCATTCCCACGGTTATGTGAGACACTTTTAAAAATTTTATATTTGCGAGTGTTTCCTGTTGATTCTGTTTCTCTAGAGAACCCTAACTAATACAGGATCTCAAGGGAAATAATGGACAAAACAAAGCACACAAATACAAGAATCATTGGTGTCCCAGAAGGAGAAGAGAAAAGTAAAGGGCTAGGAAGATTAGTTGAGGATATAACGGAGGAAAACTTCCCAACCCTTATAAAAGATGTAAATATGCAAATCAAAGAATGAACTCCAAATAGAATAAATCCAAATAGGCCTCTCCCAAGACACATACTAATCAGTATGTCAAATGTTGAAGAGAAGCAGAAAATCCTGAAAGTAACAAGAGAAAACCAATCTACTGCATACTAGAGAAAGCACATGAGACTGCGTTAGAAATACTCAGCTGGCACTATGGAGGCCAGAAGGCAGTGGTATGATATATTTAAGATCCTGAAAGGGAAAACTTTCCAGTCAAGAATTCTGTACCCAGCCACACTGTCCTTCAAAATTGGAGGAGAGATTAAAATTTTCACAAACAAATGCTGAGAGAATTTTTCAACAAAAGATCAGCCCTACAAGAAATACTAAAAGTAATTCTGCCAGAGGAAAACAAAAAAAGAAGAAGAAAAAGAGAAAGAGGGAAAAGAATATGTAAATATGACAAATAAAATCCAAAAGATAAGATGAGGGATTCAAGAAATGCCTTTACAGTGGTAATTTTGAATGTCAATGGACTAAACTTACCAATTAAAAGATACAGATTGGCAGAATGGATTAAGAAATATAATCCAGCTGTATGCTACTTACAAGAGACTCATCTCAGACACAAGAATACAAATAGATTGAAAGTGAAAGTATTGAAAAAGATGTTGCACACAAGCTGTAACCAAAAGAAAACAAAAGTAACTATACTAATATCCGAAAAAAAATGGACTTTAAATGTAAAGACATCACAAGACACAAAGAAGGACCCTATACATTAATAAAAGGGACAATTCACCAAGAAGAAAGAGCAATCATAAATGCTTATGCTCCCAATCGAGGAATTCTAAAATACATGTGACAAACCTTGCCAAAATTGAAGGAAGTGATAGATGTTTCAACAGTAATAGTAGGAGACTTCAACACACCACTCTCCTCTATAGATAGAACAACCAGACAGGATCAATAAGGAAATAGAGAACTTAGACAATTTGATGAGTGAATTAGACCTAACACACACATATAGGTCATTACACCCCAAAACACCAGGATATGTGTTCTTTTCTAGTGCTTATGGAATATTCTCCAGGATATGCTGGGGCACAAAACAGGTCTTTATAAATTTAAAAATATTGAAATTATTCAAAGCACTTTCTCTGTTCACAATGGAATGAAGCTGGAAATCAATAGCCACCAAAGAACCAAAACTTTCAAAAATATATGAAGATTAAATAACACGATCTTAAATAACCAGTGGGTCAAAGAAGAAATTGCTAGAGAAATCAGTAGCTATCTGGAGATGAATGAAAATGAAAATACAACATATCAGAACTTATGGGATGAGGCAAAGGCTGTGCTGAGAGAGAAATGTATGGCCCTAAATGGCTATATTAAAAAAGAGGAAAGAGCAAAAATTGAGAATTTAACTGCTCACCTGGAGGAACTTGAGAAAAAACAGCAAACTAACCCCAAAGCAAATAGAAGAGAAATAACAAAGATTAAAGCAGAGTTAAATGAATGGGAGAACAAAAGAACAATAGAAAGAATTTTTTTTAATTGGCTAGTTGAGAAAATCAATAAAACTGACGAACCACTAGAAAGGCTGACAAAGAAAAAAGAGAGGATCAAATAAAGAAAATCAGAAATGAGAGGAGCAGTCATTACCACCGGCCCTGAAGAAATAAAAAAAAAAATCATAAGAGGATACTACTAACAGCTATATGTCAACAAACTAGACAACTTAGATGAAATGGACAAATTCCTGGAAACCACAAACAAGCTACACTGACTCAAGAAGAAATAGATTTAAACAAACCAATCACAAGTAAAGAGATTCAATCAGTCATCAAAAATCTTCCTACAAAGAAAAGCAAAGGGCCAGAGGGTTTCATAGGGCAATTTTATCAAACATTCCAAAAAGAATTAACACCAGTCCTGCTCAGGTTCCAAAAACTTGAGGAAAAAGGAACACTACATAACTCATTTTATGAAGCTGACTCCACTTTAATACTAGAACAGGGTAAAGATGCTACAAGAAAGGAAAACTACAGACCAATATCCCTAATGAACATAGATGCAAAAATTCTCAACAAAATATTAGCAAATCAAATCCAACAGCACATTAAAAGAACTATACACCATGAACATGTCGGGTTTATATCAGAAATGCAAGAATGGTTCAACACAAGAAAATCAATTAATGTAATACAGTTAACAAACTGAAAGGGGAAAATCACATGATCTTGATTGATGCTGAAAAAGCATTCAACAAAATTCAACATCATTTTCTGATAAAAACACTTCAAAGGGTAGAAATCAAAGGAGATTTAGTCAATATGATTAAGGGTATATAAGAAAAACCCGAAGCCAGCACCATTCTCAATGGTGAGGGTCTGAAAGCTTTCTCCCTAAGATTGAAATGAGACGAGGATGCTCTCTGTCACCACTATTATTCAACACTGAACTAGAAGTTCTGGCTAGAGCAATCTGGCTAGAAAAAGGAATAAAAGGCATCAGTACCAGTTTGAATCTGTTGTGTACTCAAGAAAAGCCAAGTTCTTTAATCCTCATTCAATATTGCTTGGTGGGAGCTTTTTGATTGTTCCCATGGAGATGTGACCCACCTAATTGTTGGTGGTTACCTTTGATTAGATGGTTTCCATGGAGATGTGCCTCCCCCATTCAAGGTGGGATTGTTTACTGGGGCCCTTTAAGAGGGAATTATTTTGGAAAAAGCTTGAGAGTTACCAGAACTGACAGAGCCAAGAGAAAAGACAGAGCACTGGGAAAGCCATTGAAGATTCCTGGAGAGGAAGATAGCAGACATCACCATGTGACTTTCCAGCTGAGAGAGAAATCTGAACATCATTGGCCTTCTTGAACCAAGGTATCTTTTCTTGAATGACTTAATTTGGACATTTTCACAGCCTTAGAACTTCAAACTTGCAACTTAATAAATTTCCCTTTCAAAAAGTGGTTCCATTTCTGGTATATTGCATTCCAGCAGCTTGCAAACTAGAGCAGCACCCAAGTTGGAAAGTAAGTGTAAAACTTTCATTATCTGCAGATTACATGATACCATATTTTGAAAATCCTGAGAAATCTACAACAGAGTTACTTGAGTTAATAAACAAATTCAGCAAGGTGGCAGGATATAAAATTAATGTGCAAAAACCAGTAATGTTTCTATACAGAAGCAATGACCAACTGAGGAGTCAATTAATGAAAAAATTCCATTCAAAATAGCAACTAACACAATCAAGTACCAATGAATGAACCTAACTAGGGACATAAAGGACTTGTACACATAAAACTGCATAACATTGTTAAAAGAACAAAGAAGATCTAAATAGGTGGAAAGACATTCCAGGCTCATGGATAGGAAGGTTAAATGTAGTAAAGATGTCAATTCTACCCCAATTGGTCTAGTTACCAAATCCATCTAGAAGGAAAAAACACCCCGAATAGCTTAAAAGCATCCTAAAAAAAAGGAACGAAGTCATGGGAGGATTAACATTTCCTGATTTTAAAACTTGTTATAAAATCACAGTGGTCAAAACAGCATGGTACTAGCACAAAGACAGAAGTATTGACCAACAGAATGAAATCGAGAGTGCAGAAATAGACCACCAAATCTATGGTAAACCGATCTTCAACAAGGCCCCCAAATCCACTTCAATAAATAGGCATGGGAAAACTGGATAACAATAGCCAAAAGAATAAAGGAGGACCCTTACCTTACACCCAACACAAAAGTTAATACAATTTGGATCAAACACCTGGACATAAGAACCAGTACCAAAAAGCTCCTAGAAGAAAATGTAGGGAAACATCTTCAAGACCTAGTAATAGGAGGTAGGTAGGAAAGCTTTACACTCAAAGCACAAGCATCAAAAGAAAAAATAGATATATGGGGAATTCTCAAAATCAAATGCTTTTTCTCTTCAAAAGACTTAATCAAAAAAGTGAAGCAGCAGCCAACTCAATGGAAGAAAATCTTTGGAAATCATACATTGGATAAAGGTATGATATCCTGTATACATAAAGAGACGATACAACTCAGCAAGAAAAGAACAAGAAACCCAATTATAAAATGGGTTAAAGATATGAAAAGGCATTTTTTCTGAAGAGCAAATACAGATGGCTGAAAAGCACATGAAGAGATGCTCTTTTTCATTCGCTATAAGGGAAATGCAGATCAAGACTATAATGAGATACCATCTCACACCCATAAGAATGGCTGCTATTTAACAATCAGGAAACTAAAAATGTTGGAGAGGATGTGGGGAAATTGGAACACTTATGCACTGCTGGTGGGAATGTATAATGGTACAGCCACTATGGAAGACAGGCGGTTCCTTAGGAAACTAAATATCGAGTTGCCCTATGACCCGGCAATGCCACTACTCGGTATATAGCCAAAAGAGCTGGAAGCAGTGACACAAACAGACATTTTCGCACTGATGTTCATAGCAGCATTATTCACAATTGCCAAAAGATGGAAACAATCTAAGTTTCCATCAACAGATGAATGGATTAACAAAATGTGGTATATACATAGGGTGGAATTTTATGCAGCAGTGAGATGAAATGACGTCCTGAATACATGAAAAGATAGATGAGCCTTGAGGACATATTGCTGAGTGAAATAAGCCAGACTCAAATGGATAGATACTATATAATTCCACTTTTATGATATCAGTAAAGGTAAAATCAGAGGCTTATAATACAGAATATAGGGCACCTAGAGATACACAGAAGATAGAGATTGGTGAACAGTTGGCATATTCCACCCTATGGACCCTAAAAAAGACATGTTTTTCCAATGTACAAAATACATTCATTCCATCACAATATCAGAAAATTTTTAAGTATTTCAGTAACAATGCAAATGCAATACAAAGTCAGAAACAGTACAAAATCTCATTAGAGTCTACTATAGGAACGGTCTATTCTAAGACAAAATTCTCCACTGGCTTTGGACCTGTAAAACTCAGAGAAAGTTATTTGCTGCCAGCATACAAATGAGGAACAGTCATGAGATACATATTCTCATTTCCATAGGGAAAATTTGGAAGGAACAGAGGGGTTACCAGATCCAAGTAGTTTTGAAAACCTGCAGGGCAAAGTCCATTAGATTTCAAAATCTTGGAGTCATTTATCTTTGGGGCTTTAGAAAGCAGTAGTTCCACCCTTTCCAAGGGCCTACTCAGTGACTTGCCTCTCTCTGAATGTTACCTTGGGGGAAACTGGGGAGACCACCTTTTTTCTCTGCTCCACCCTCTCCAAGCATTGGGGCTGCACCTCTGATCTCTGCCATCTCCAGGCACACGCTCAACCCCTCCATGTGGTGGCAACCAGGCTCTCTCCAATCCCCAGGGAATGTGCTGCACTCTCTCCAAGGCCTAAACTGGCACGACTCTTTCACTGCAATGAGGTGGAAGGCCCATCCTCTGCCTTTGGGGCAAACTCACCCTCTCCAAGTACTTCAGTAGGTCTGCTCTCCTGGCCCGAGTTTTCTTGACTTTAGACTTTAGCTTCCATAATTCTGCCTCTGAAGTTACCCCCTAGTCTGGACTGGCAGCGGCTCTGTTTCTACAGGTCCCACAGCACTCTTGTTGGCTTTCTATGTAGTAAGTGAGGACTGTGCCCATCAGACAGTAGGAGTTTCCACAAATCCTTCCTGGATAACTCCATTTCCAACCCTGGCTTTTTCTGAAATGGCTGACTGTCTACACATTTGGTTAAATACTCACATGGGGCACTATTCTCTAGGATCTCCATCCCTGGAAGCCCAGAATTTTCCAGAACTTCAATTTCTGATTTCTTTGTACCCAAGAGTTCAGTTTTCAGCTTCTTTCTTTCCTGTCACATTTCACTATAAGCTGTGAGGAGAAACCAGGCTGCTAAATATCCAAGTTCATGGCTTTTAAAATCTGCCTTCCAGCCAAAGCCACTAGTCAACTTTGCCAGATTACCTGCTGTGATAGTTAGATTCAAATGTTAACTTGGCTAGATGAAAGTGCCTAGTTCTATTGCTGTGGACATGACCCAATGGCATGTGAACCTCATCTGTTGTTGATTACATCTGCAGTCAGCTAGGAGGCATGCCCACTGCAATGAATGATGTTTGATTTAATTGGCTGGTGCTTAAATTGTGGAGGGCCAGGAGCAATCAATCAGGCCCAAGCAGGGAAAGTCCTCACAACATTGGGGCAGAATGTCCCCAAGAATTAAACAATAACCAATGTTAGGAAACTGAGAGAACGGGATGTGTTTTGGCAACAGCTAAAGGCATTTTTCTGCTTCTATGATATACTTGCTTGCTAGCAACTGCAAAACCACAACATGATTTTAGCCTTTATAAGCACACCTTGAAAACCTCTGGGGGCTGCTCTCTGAATCTTCCTTCTTGGAAGTTTCTGAGGCAGTTGCCAGCCAGCTAATAAAGACTCCAAATTGGCTTGCAGTTTTGAATTATATGGTCTCTCTTTTGGTGCACCCCACATTTGGAGGCCCCAGCGAGATCATCCCTAATGGGACATCTGGTGACCACAGGTCCTGGGGATCATCCCCAGAACTGAGGTCCGGCCTAGGGGAAGGCCTTGGAGAGATGTTCCTCCACCCCAGACAAGGACCAGGGACCAAGCTGGTTCTATAGGACCCTCCAAAATTATACAGAATCTGGTGGAGTCATCTGTTTCTGGAAACCTCACTGGTGAGTACAGGTCTGTTATTGGATCCAGTGAGGACCTCTGGACGGCTGGACGCAGCATTACTTCCAAGGTCAGGTCCCAAAGCAAGATGTTGCCCGGGGCTGCTGGTTAGGAATCAATTAAGGATTAGGCTTTTGTGTCTCTTGGTTTAGTTTCTCCCTTCTCTCATCTGTTGGTCTCGTATTCTGTGTCGTTCTTGTCATAATTGCCATGGGTCAGTCAAGTTTATCTGTCTGTACTCCCCTTCAATGTTTTTTTAAAAAAATGTCCAGGAATTTCAGCGGAAGGCCAGAGACTATGGAGCCCCTGTCAATGCCTTCAACTTGAAAAAATTCTGCTCACGGGAGTGGCCAACTTTTAGGTCTGAGTGGCCTCCTGAGGGAACCACAAATCTATCTGTGGCTTATAGTCCAAAGGATAATTTTTGGTAATCCAGGCCACCCTGACCAAATCCCCTATATACTAATTTGGATTGAAATTTTAACAGAAAAACTCAAGTGGTTACAGTCTTGCCTGGAGTCCCAGAAAGAAAGACCCCTCCAGAGCCAAAGTGGCCCTCTTAATAAAAGCCTCTCAAAAAGAAAGGACTAATGGGATCCCAGTATTGACAGGACCACCAGAAGATCCA
>PVIY010063273.1:0-10545 GCA_004026745.1 Myrmecophaga tridactyla | reverse complement strand
CCCGCTGAGCCACGGCAGCCGCCCTCCACCACCTTCTTAATCCACCCTTGAAATCCATAATTTAAGCACTCACACAACAAAGTAATGCCTCATCTCCTAATTGGTTAGAGATGAGGTTCTTCAAATAGTACTCACCAATCATAGGCCCAGAGAGATGGGTTGTTACTATATTGGTTACCATAAGTTGCACTATGCCTGCTACTTTTGGCAGTAAGATCATTCACGCCCTTCTGGGGTAAAGGAGAGGAAGTAAAAATGAAATTATAGGAAAAAAAACTGATAAGCTCAAGTGAGAAAACAAAGGACTTCCTCACTGTGAGGGCTGGAAATATGAGTGGGTGCCTGGAGGAGGCCTTCCTTTTCTGAGAAAATCTGTTTGAGCTGGGCCTGGTGAGGTCTACTTGCAAATAGAGGGTGAACCTGCTGACCTCTTCATGCCCCCATTTAACGGAAGGAATCCTTGCAAGAGAAATTGCTGTTTCTCTTCCTTTCCCAAGCCAGGCATGCTCTGGGGAGATGAATACTGCTAAAGAATGCTTATTGTTCACACAATTAAAGGGAAAAAAAATGGCAGCTGCCATTTCAGGAACTTAATAAATACATCAAATTAATTTTGTGTATTTGTTTTACCTGATTCTGCCTCCCTGATAAAGAAGAAGTCTTTTTAATCAGGTTCCTTGAAGCTGCTGCTTCCTTAAAAAGAAGCCTGAGTTCCAACTGTGGAAACTGGCAAAGGCAAAACTCAAAGGAATATTTGGGGCTAGGATTTTTGGATTTCCACACCTACTCCCCATCCTTATAAAATCTCAGGTTGCCTTTGTTCAGCAGAGTCCTTTGCAAAGGGAGTTAGTTTAGTTCTTTTCTCCCCTCGGCACCATTTTTCTTTTTTCTTTATCTTCCTTTTCCTTGTTCTACTTTCCTTCCATCCTCTCTTGTATCTCCTTTTCTTTTTCTCCTCACTCCTTCCAGTCTCCATTTCAACTATTGAATCTCATTGCCCAGCCCCGCTAGGACTCCTGCGCAAAGAACTTTAGAATTCTTCCTTGACCTAAAAGTAACAGTACTATCAAATAGAAATATTATCAAATACAAATGCCAACAAAGGTAATGCTGTGTTTGTTTAGAGAAGGGTTTCCCAGAGTGTAGTCAGTTGTGTGGGAGGAAGACCTTTCAGAGCAGGATGACCTTTCAGAGCTTTTCATATATTGTGAATTGTGAATCTATTGGGGAGGGATGTTGGAGCCCACATTTCCCAAACCTCTTTGACTGGGGATCCTCCAACCCTTCGTCCCCAAGCATTTCCTGAAACAGGTGTTTATTGAAATGCATTTCAGAAAAACTTATAATGTTGGATTTTTTTAACGGTGTAATTCACTGTCTTATTTGATTTTGTTACTGTCAGAAAACATGGCCCTAAATAGTCAGTCCCACCTGATCATGCATCAAACAGAGAAACAAGTTTCTTTATCTTGGTGAGAAAGATGCATCATCAAGGAACTAGAGTTTTTCCTTAGTTTTGGAGTGGGACAGTTGGTTTGGGATTTAATAACCCCAAGCAGACAAAGAAATGGCCAAGAGCTAGAAGAAAGCAAAAGATATTAAAAAAAAAAGAGAGGAAAAACTGTTAGATCAACATGTCCTGTTATCTTGTAGACCCCTCTTGTTATTTGACTATTTGTGCTTTTGATCTTGTCCTTCAAAAGGGAGGAAGGTGCTGATATTAGTTCATATGATGTTTCATTCCTGCAAGTCACAGCAAGGGAGGGTTTCTGGGAACAGAGAGTAAGTTTTTTAGATTAGACCAACAGCAAACTATTTCAACAAGAGCTTTTTATGCTTAAAATAACTTCAAGGCTGCTTGAGTGAACATTAAAAAAAATACATTTTTTCCTAGCTACTGGAGACTATACCAAGCATTTTATTTAGCTAAAGGACTATATTGAGGTTTTTTTCCCTATCTATCTAGTTATCGATTTTATACCCTCCCTATGATAAGAAAGGGAAATTATAATAGCCTGGCTTTACAGATGCATCAAACTGACACTCAAAAAGGTTATTTCCTGGCACATAGACACATAGTTAGCCAATGAGCGCTCAAACCAGATCTTCTGATTTATGATCCTAGTCTCCCTGCACTGTCTTGCATTGCATTTAAATATAACATATGTGACATAGCATAATAATGGCATGTGACAATAATATGGAATCTAGAAGAAGATACAATGTAATTGGTAAATTATGACATACATTTCCCCCCCCCCATCTGTTAATGGATACTGTGTATCCACTATGTGCTAGTCACTATTCCAGCTCCGGGGGATAGAGCAGTGACCCAAACAGACAAAAGCACTTACAAATTCCTTTCCTCTTGGAGCTTACATTCTACTGGGGGAGATTAATATGTAAAATATATTTTGTGGTGTATGCTATGTAATTATAAGGGCTTAAAAAAAAAAAAGAAGCTGGGAAAGGTATAGGAAGTTATGTGGGGGTTGCAATTTAAAGAGTGGGAGGGTCAAGGAGGACAGCTGTATTATGTCGCTGCATATCAAATTATCCTAAAACTTTAGGAGCTTAAAGTAATGAATATTTATTAGCTCACATGGTTTCTGGGGGTTAGGAACTAGGAGCAGCTAAACTGGGTGGTTCTGGCTCAAGGTTCAGGGTCTCCAGTGAGGTTGCAGTTAAGCTGTCTGGTAGGACTGCAGCCATCTGAACGCTTCAGAGGCCTGAGGACCTGCTTATAAGCTCACTGACATTCACATGGTTATTGACAGAAGGCCTCAGTTCCTTCTGTTCCTTTGGTTGCTATGAGCCTCTCCACAGAGCTGTTCAGGACGGGACAGCTGGCTTCCCCCAGAGTACGTGATCCAAGACAGAAAGACAGAAAGAGATCCAGAGAGAGAGAGAAAATGTTATCAAGAAGGAAATATCTTTTAAACCTAATCTCAGAAGTGACATAGCATTACTTCTGTCACGTTCTTCTGGGCACACAGGCAACCCTAGTACAATGTAATGTGGGAGGGGACCTCACAAGGGTGTGGCTACCAGGAGATAAGGATCTTGGGGGTTGTCTTGGATGCTGGCTACCACAACTCGACTGATTTGCAGAAAACGTCCTCAAACTAACCATGTCTTCAGCAAATATCAGATACCAACTCTGTCCCAGATATTGGCATAGGAAGGAAATATTTATGGCGTGTGGCCCTTAAAAGTCTGGAGCTCACCGTCCTATCTGGGTAGAGGTGTGAACAAACACACATAACACAGAGAGCTGGAGCTTCAGAAACCTGCTGAGAGTCTGAAGGTTTTATTTCAATTCCACATGAATATGTTTGCTTCTTCAAAATCCCATTTCCTCTAGGCCTAGCCTCATTATTTAATTCACCCAATTAATAGGACTTGAAATAATCTTAGTTAAACCTGCAAAGAAAAATAAATTGCTTTGAGCAGAGCTGCTCCAAAGACAGGCTGAAACCTGTCTGGATAATTTGACCTTGAGATGACACTGGACTTTTATGAAGGGCACAGCAGACCCATCCATCCCCCTAGAATCCCTAGGGACCTTCCTGTGGAAGAGAAGCATCCTGCAGAGAACAAGAAGGATGGCGACAGAGAATATAATGCTTGCTCCATTCCTAAGGGCCAGTAGTGGATTTATCCAGAAACAAAGACAGGGCTTGGCCTTGGCTGTGCTGCCAGATTCTGCCAGTTTCCTAAGCTGAGCAGCAGATGGCATCACAGCCTCAGGAGCGAGCAGCTGAGGCAGCTGGCAAGAGCAATGGCACTATAAGGAACTCAGGCTCCTGGCATGGCATCAGGGGCTCCTGGGACCCAGCCCCTGCCTCCGCAGCTCCTGGCTGAGGGAAGTTTCTGCTCTCATCACACAGATAAGGATGCTCCCAGGAAGGTATCTCAGAGAACAGAGCCTGGAGCCCCTGGTTAGAAAACAGATGGTGAAAATGAGGTCTTTCCTGTGATGTTTTTTTTTTCTGAGGAAGAAGAAAATCAGGGGTTGCTATTCCCAGAGCAACTATGTTTTTTTCCATCACTGCCTGTCTCTTGCTTGTAAGGTTCTGCATGGAGTGTTTGTATCTTGGTTTGGAGGCTGGCCGATCCCTGGCAGAAGTCTCCTGGGATGGGCAGCAGGGCCTGAGATAACTTGAGGGGTCAATTCATTCTGGAAAGCATCTAGGGAGTCCCAAGGGTTTAAATATAAACCTCTTCCCCCCCCCATCCACCATGACCTAAATGAGGAGATACACCCCAGAGCTGCCCTCCAGCAGCGTAGGCAGGGATCAGTCCTGGGTGTCTCCTGTCCTGAGCCTCAGTCTCATTCCCTCTCTTTCTGTTTCCAACTCCTCCTCTTACTTTCTGCTCCATTTTTTTCTCTCCTTTCTTTTTCCTCTGAAATCTTTATCCCTTTATGTCTTTTCCTCTGCGGATCTATTTTTTCCCTGTGCTACAGGGTAGGGAAGAAAACCGGTTTTCAAACTGTCTTGGCAAAGAGGTGGTGGATGCTGTGTCTGTCTTTCCATGGCCTGCCTTTAGGGACTAAGACTCTCTCCACTCCTTCCCTCCTTCTCTCTGTCCCTCTCTCCCTTCCTCCCTGCCTGCTGTTGTTTGATGGTTGGTTCTAAGGAAACCTGAATAAAGAGAGGTCCAGAGGCCACTAAGAGGATATCCTCGGGGCCTTTAGCTCTGGAATTTGTTCCACCTCCAGAGCCTGAGCTCCCTGATTTGAAGCTCTGGACAGGAAAGCCCCCAGGGGCTTCACAGGAGGACTGAGATCCACTGACTCTCCTGTGCACTAGGCACCCATTACATGCCACTGGAACGTGAGCTCGAAGGCAGGGCCCTGTTTACCTTATCATGGCTATAGCCACAGTATCTAGCACTAAATAGTTACTCTAATAATTTGTTAAATATAGCGAGTGGATGGATGAAAGGCTGAATACTAAACTCTGTATTAGGCACTGGGGATGAAAACACTATAGGTGCCATAAAGAGAAGGGAACACCCAGACGGCGTTCATCTATAATCCAGAGTGGTAACTAGGAGAATGATGGTGGTAGAAGCTGCAACTGGTACCTCAGTCTGCATTGGGAAGACAGAATTCTTTATTCACTCACCAAGTCAACAATTATTCACGGAAAGCCTAACAGTACTAGACGCTGGTCTTACAGCAGAGAATGAGCCTTGTGTTAGAGATCATCCCTCACAAAGTTGGCGATAACTAACCAGCTGTGTCTTATCTCCCCATAACAACACCCCCCATCTGTGGCCTGTGTGACTGATGCAGCAGACCATAGCCTACGTGCTGGAACGCAACCCACCAATTCCTCCCACGGACAGCCAAGAAACCTAACAGCTCCTTATTGGCCCTTAAACCTCTCACCTGTAACCAAGCCCCGTGTTCTAGTTTGCTAGCTGCTGGAAAGCAATATACCCGAAACGGAATGGCTTTTAAAAGGGGGAATTTATTAAGTTGCAAATTTACAGTTCTAAGGCCATGAGAATGTCTAAATTAAAGCAATTCTATAAAAATGTCCAAATTAAGGCACCAATAAGAGGTCACCTTCACTCAAGAAAGGCCAATGAAGTTCAGGGTTTCTCTCTCAGCAGGAAAGGCATATGGCGAAACAGGATGACTTCTGCTAGCTTTCTCTCCAGGCTTTTTGTTTCATGAAGCTCCCCCCAGCAGCATTTTTCTTCTTCATCTCCAAAAGTCTCTGGCTCCGTGGGCTCTCATGGTTCTCATGGCTCTCTTCTCATGGCTCTGAGGCTCTCTCTCCAAAATGTTTCTTCTTTTAAAGGACCCCAGTAAACTAACCAAGACCCACCTGAGTGGGTGGAGTCACATCTCCCTCTAACCAAAGATTAATACCCACAGTTGGGTGTGTCACACCTCTGTGGCAGTTACCTAATCAAATTTCCAACCTACAGTACTGAATAGGGATTAAAAGAAACTGCTGCCTCCACCAGGTGGAGCAGGGTTGAAACATGGCTTTTCTAGGGTACATAATCCTTTCAAACAAGCATACCCCACTACTTATCCAAAGATACCACCTCTCCTTACCCTAATTCCCCACCAATCATAAAATAACCCATAAATTATACTGATCCCTCCTCGCCCCATGTAACACAGTGTATATAATGCTGTACGACCCTCCTAGGGGTGGGCTGAAGTCTGTTCTTCAGACCCCCTCCACTGAGATAAATTCTTTTTTTTTTTCTGAGATAAATTCTTAATAAACTTCCCACTTGCAATAATCAGTCTCTGCATCCCGGTGTGCACCCATTTTTCCTAACACCTTGGGTGCAGGAGATGTATAAGTAAATTAATAAGTTGTTACAAAATAGGGCAAATCCTGTACTGGGAGAAGGTGGGCAGTGGGGCTTCCTGGTGAAGTGAGTTCAGGCTGAGACTGTTTAAGGACTCAGTAGAGGTTAGCTGGGAGAAGAGGAAGGGAAGAGAGTTCCAGGCCAAAGGAACATCATGTAGGGCAAAAGAGAACAGGCAAGGTTCTAATAACTAAGCAATTGTATCATGAACTCTGGCTAGAGTATGCAGGGGAAGTGGGTGAGAGCGGGGTGGGGTGGTGTCAAGGTGGGGGGAGAGGGGATGGCTGGATTAAGGAATTTTTTCTTGGTTTACTTTCCCTTAAGGGCATGGAAATCATTTAAGAGTTTTAAGGAGGAAAATGATACGATCAAATTTGCATATTAGAAAGACTCTGGGTGCAGTGTGGAAAATGGATGTGATAGGGCCAGAGAGGCATTCTAGAGACTAGTTAAGGAGTAGTCCAGGCAAGAAATGATGATCTGAATGATGATGGTGATGTCAGTGGGGGTAGAGGTTATGTTTAAGTTCAGATAAGATAACTAGGAATTTTCCTGGTGAAAAGCTTGGAATAGGGAGGATGCTGGCTTCCAGAGAGAGAAAATGTACATTCAAAGGTTTCAAGAGCCTGGCATGTTCTGGAAAGCATGTGTGGTTATATATTTTTAGCCTGTAAAGTGGAGCAGGGGTAGGGAAATGAGGGAGGAAGGGAAGAACTAAGTTTTACTGAAAAGATTTGGAAGTCCAAGGTAAGACCAGACCCTTTTGTTAGAACTGGGAGGATAAAAGAGAAGTATGGCTGTGCTCTCCAGATACCTGCTTCTGGTCACCCCAAGGCATTTGCAAAACAAACCCATTACTCTGGACCCAGAACCAAGGGCAGACAGTATCCAAGCAGCAGAAAGGAGGAAATGGGAATTAGTGTAAACAGGTGGACGGAGAAAGGGAGTGGGAAGAATGGGATGAGAGGACTGACTGCCAAGCACAGGGAGGTGAGCAAGGCTTGGTGAGTTCAGCCCCATTAGTGCCTTGGAATCTCTCTTTCAGAATTATCCAGCCCCTGACTCACTCTTCTCTATTCATAGGCCTCGTAGAGACAGTTATAATTTTTTTTCCCCAGAGAAGAGATTTGAAAAAGGGTAGAGAGAATGGACTAATTAGAGTAATGGTTAAGAAATCAAACTCTGCTTTTTCCTTGATTTGTGACTTAGGGCAAATAAGGCAGTCAATTTCTTCACCTGTAAAATGAGGATACTAATACTGCCTACCTCATCAGTGCTAAAAGGTTGAAATGAGGTAATGTGGACAAAAAGTACAGTAAAGGCTCTCAATAAGTCTTTGGTGTTATTATTAAGATTTTGGTATGAGCCACTTGGGACAAAGGGCAGCTGGGAATGGAGGTGGGGGGAACAGAAAGAGAAGGGATGTAAGTCAGGAGGATTGAATGGAAGAGAAGTTTCAACCTGCTCAGAATTCTTCACTGTCTTCCATGATCTGAGGGACAAAATCCTCCACCAAGGCTGGCTCCTGCCTACGTGTCCTGCCTTATCCCCACTACTCCCACATCTCACTTTACAGACTAAATGTACCACCACCACTTTCCATGCCAGATTCTTCAAGCCTTTGCCTGAGCTGTTCTGTAGAAAAAAATGGCTCCTCAAACCTATCTTCATAGCAAATGCCAGGAAGCTTCTAGAGAACTGGAGTAGATATTAGGAAGAAACCTAGAGTGTATGTATTAGGAGAGGAGAATGCGGCACTAATGAGAGGGGGCAACAGGGGAAAGTTAATATGGGCCAAATAAATGACATTTGGAAAGAGTGCTTAGGTGAGACTGAGGGGCAGGAAGGCAGATGGGGATGCCTTCCTTGGCAGTGAGGCTAAGACTGGAGGAGAGGAAGGAAAGAGAAAAAGTGTCAGGGAGCCTCTTCACTCTTCAGTACCACCTTCCTTCCTTGAGGGTTTAAATCCCCTGAGAGTGAATTGCAAGCCTGAAGTGTTGCTGGGGGGCTCATTTGTTCCTCTTAAGAGCCTCAGCTCAGGCCCCAGGATACCGAGGTCCAATTATAATACAATGTGGGAAGTGCCTTATAAAGACAAGTGCAGAGGACTAAGTGGGCCTGGAAGTGGGTGTAGCTAACCCTGCCCAGAGCAGCCTGGAATGGCTTTTTTTGAGTGGGGCAAAAGAGATAGAGGGATGTCAGCATGAATGAAGGAGGTTCTGCCTGGTCCCAGGAAAGACAGAAGTATGTATTTTCACTCTCTCTTCTTTTCTCCTTCTCCAGAATTGAGCTCTTCTTGTTTCCCCTTCTCCTAGACCATCCTTAGAATCATTGAATATTAGAGGAGGTAATGTAGGACATGGTAGAGATTTTGGATTCTGGTTTTTATTACTGAGTGAAATGGAGAGCCATTGAAGGATCTTAAGCAGAGGAGTGACGATATTTTCAAAAATATCTCTCTGGCAGCTATGTGGCTAAACTAGGAGGCAAGGGTGGAAGGTGGGTGTCAGATGAGGAAAAACTCAGGGCCCTTTTAGAAGGAGGCTCTTTTCCACAGCCTAGGTGAGAGATAATGCGCATTCCACAGAGAACAGGGTGCCTGGCACCTAGTAGGTGCTCAATAAGCAAAGCCTCACGGTGCAGCATGTCTAAAGGAGGACTATGAGTGTCTGTGGGCCTGGACAATGTTCTTGTTTTATGCCCAGTGTCAGGCACAGGGTCGTTAAGGATTCCACATGAGACAGCGAGTCAAAGATTAATAGATTAACTGATAGAATAAAGTAGGGAGGAAGTAAGTGGGAGAGCAAAAAGAAGAAAGCAGGTAGGAGCCTGAAATTGGCTCCTGCCTGGGGAGCCAGCAGGAAGAAAAAGAAAATGGCTCCAGTTCTTTGTTCTGGGAGCTGTGTTTTAAAGGGAAAGTGACGCTAGGAGGGGAGGGTGCCTATCCCTTGATTGGAAGGGGGCTTGTTGACTTGGGGTATGATAGATTGCTGAGGTATTCTCCTTTGATGTGCAGGTACCAGTATCAGGCAGGGGAGCATGTTATCAAGCAGCGCTGTCTGGAGGATACAATACTAGCTGGTATGGTAATCGGTTCATATCTGGGTCCTTGGACCTGCCAAGGACGCTGAGGAGAGAGCTGAGGGAGCTCTGCCTCAAAAGTTCCTTTTGCTCTTAGAATTCTTTTTCTGAAATCCAACACCCAGGATTTGGCCTGGTTTTGGGGAAATAAAGAAGAGAAAACTCCATTTTTGACATGAGTTGCTCAGAGCCTTTTGGGTTGGACATCCCTGTAAAAAAGGAATTCCAAAACAACTGGCCAATACTACGACTGGTTGGCCACAGGAGGCCCTGAAAGTCCTGAGAGGAATGGCCGAATCTGGGATTTGGGGAAAGTACCAAAGAGGAGATTTTTAGCAAGATGGAGAAGAAGGAAAGGGACGTCTGGGCAGAAAGGATAACATGCAAAGGCCCAGAGGTCCCATGGGGAGCAGTGTGTGTCTGGAATCATCCTTCTGTGAAGCCCAGAAGAGGTGGCTGATAAAGGCTTCAAACTCAGGTATCTGAATGTCAAGACTCCTGTTCCAAACCACTCTGCCATACTGCCAGCCCTGCGGGGTCATGGCAGTCCTGCACTTAACCCATGGTCTTTCCAGTTATACCCTCAGCAGACCCTGCTTTGCTTCTGTTTTCAAAGCCCTGAAGAAAGAGGGAAGGCCAGGCTTATTATCTCCTGATTGTATTTACAATAAGTAACATTAAATAGCACCTACAGAGGGAGAGAAAATACCTCTCTGTCAGTGTGGGACTCCTGTGGCTAAGGCTTTGATGAAGCTTCTCTGGATGAGACTGTGGAAAGAGCAGTGCTTTGGCCCTGAAACCCTCTCCCTTCCCAGGCCTGCCACCAATTATTGAAAAAAACCCCTGCAGGATTATTAAGGGCAGACTTTTTGTTCGCGGTGATGGAAAAGTTTTGGTAATGGATGGTGATGATGGTAGCGTAACAACATGGATGTAATTAGTGCCACTGAATTGTACACTTTAAAATGGTTAAAATGGGAAGTTTATGATATACATATATGTTACCACACACTCACACACAAATCCTGTTGGAGGGCTGGACAGGGAGGCTCTGTCCATTTTACAGAAGGAGAAAAGTGCCTTGCACAGGGAGAAGACTTTAGCCTGACACTGAACTTC
>PVIY010063272.1:0-10560 GCA_004026745.1 Myrmecophaga tridactyla | reverse complement strand
CTTGATACTGCTATTAAAGCAAGGCATGTGAATCACACTCTTTCTTTGAAGCTTTCTATTTCTGTGTATATCCGTCTGCTCTGTTTACAACAGATGCAGGCTTCTGAAAAGCAGTCCTGCTTGGCAATAAAAATTTGTGGTTTTGGAATGTTATTTCTTTTACATTTTTTGCAGGAGCTTTTTTTTTAACCGAAGCACAGATTGGTTGGTATCTATTCTTCTAGAATTCATTCACATCATGTGTTCAATCCAGCTTTTTAATTTTCATCCTACTAAATGCATTTTTTATGATAAAGTCTATGACTCTTTTAACCATGCTTTTGTTATTATAAACACAAAAGGCGGGGTGGAGGGAGCAGGTGCTATCTTCTCTCTAAATAGAATTTTCCAGAAACTTGCCTGCACTCATAATTCCTTTTTTGTATACTGAGAGGATCTTTTAAATAGCTTGGAAGAAAAGTACTCATTATTCTGTAGTGGTTCAACTATTTTAGCTTAAGAGACTAGGATAAAATAACTTGCTTCATCTGCTAAAACATGTAGAAATCTAATTACTTTCTCTCCTTCCTAAAGTGAAATTCAGCAAAGGATACAGATTTCTCATTTATAAATTAATCCAAAGCATATCAGAAAAGGAGAAAGAACTAAAGGTGACTCCATTCTGGTTACCTGTTATGGAAATACTGCTTATTTAAAGGAAGATGCACACTTATTTTTTAGAAAATTCTTGCATATTCAACTAACTATAGTCACCATGACGTTTCAAATGGACTAACTCTGACTTTTTTTTTCATGTTTCTCTGAAACATGGTAAGTGTAGGTCAAATATAGAGACAAAGTAAAATATTTTTCTAGAAAGTAATGGCTTTTCTTTGTGTGCATAAAGAATCACTCTGTGTATAATGGTGATATAGCATTGTCAACCTCCTCTGAGATTAGATATTTAACTACAGTGAGATTAAATTTAGAGGAAATGTCCTAGACTGACAAATCTATATGATAATATCCCTCTTTCCTCCCTCTACCTTTTTCAAGTTGCCGTAAGGCAGTGATGAAGATGAAATAATAAAATAGACATTGATGCTATATTTGAAATGGTCATAATTTTGCAAGGAAGGTAAGTACATAAATAAAAATTAAAATGGCATGAGCCATGCATTATAGAGATATAATTTTTGAAGAGTTTGAAGGAAATAACATATAAGCGAATAGGGAAAACTCAAATTCTAGAACAGTATATCATGAGAAAATAAGTCTGTTTCAACATAACAGTGAAGCAATCATGCCCATTATGTAAAAGGAAAAAAAATAGTCAATTTCATTGTTTAACCAGATTGCAGAATTTCTCAATGTTTCTTCAAAGCTAGCCAGATCACAACCTATTCAGAATGCTGGGTAAATTTTACAACCTAGAACCATGAAAATGGAATGAATAACATGAAAATAATTATACTCTTATTGTTTGATCATTCAACTGATTTTCATTTTCTCAACACAATTAATTATGACTAGAAAACATATCAGCATATCATGGAAAGAAAATATTGAACAGAATAAAATTACATTGATTGGAACTAGACATAAATAATCATAATTTGAATTTAAAGAAAATATTAACCTTTAGTTAAGGAACATGGAAATAATCAAGCTAGTCGGGGCCAATTTCTCAAAGTGCTTATTAAGGCAACTGATCAGAACCAGTCATGGATTTCTCTATGAAAAATTTTCTTGGCATCTGTAATATACTTTCTTGTTCTCTGAGAGTTTATTAAACTAACTCAGCCCCACTCTAATATGCTGCAGTATTACATCTGCCATTTCATGTTATTATGGCATTCACTGGAGCATTGTCCAAAGCCACTTAGTATAGCAGCTGAACTGCGATGGGCCATTAAAATATTTTCTTGTCAAGTTTCTGGCTCCCAGCTTGCTCTGTTGAGATCCAATAATTCTACATTTCTATTTCAACCCTAGACCACACAGTTGAAAATCAGGGATGATAGATGCATACCTGTGGCTCATGAGACTGTTGATGGAAAAATATCTGACTCTAACTATGGTTAGATAGCTAACTATGATCCGCCAAAATGGCTTTGTTGTACCATAAAACACAAAGTGTGGGGCACATATGTTTTTCAATCCTGGAAATCACTGCTTCAGGTAGTAATTAAGAAATATATCACATCTGTTATTTTTAGACAAACAGCTGCTTTTACATATTTTCTTCCCTATATTTCTGCAGAGTGCTTTTAGGACAGTAAAAACATGTTTCCTACGTGGAGTATAATTCTTGTCAAATCACTGAAGGATTTGATGATTGATCTTGTTAAATGTGAAAACTAAACTGTACATTTTTTACCAAAACATAGTAAGGGCTCTTTGGTGGAAACAGATTGTTTTGGGGGTCTCAGGTGTGTCTTATTATTCATATAGTAGATAGATCCTTACCATGAATTAATATTATTTTCCCTTTGAGATGTTAAAAAATTGTCTTTTTAGCTGCATTCCCCAAAGAAGAATTAACAGACTTGCTATACTTAAGCAGTTGTTAGTTTCATCTGTACAAAGCTTTGTCATAAAATGTCGATACACCACTGTGCTTGGACAGTCACTCCCATATATTCCTTCCCCACAGGTGACTGCTGCATAAATTGTCTTTTCAGGTCCATGTTTTGCAGATGTTACAATGTAAAGGATGATAGACAATAATAATCTGCATGTGCGGGCTCATTGCAGAACCAACTTCTGATCCAATTAAAATGACAAATTATATATCTAAGCAAATTGCTCAAAAATGGTGTCAGTACTATGCAGTGCATCAGTTATTTTCTGGATCTCTGTCTTGCCATTGTATGATAATGCAATAAATGTTTATACACAATATCGATTTATCCTGAGCTGATTTTTTCATCTCTGAACCTTGCTATCAAGATTTTGAACTGCCTATCTTTTTGTGCATGAGTGTAGTCACATGAATACAAAATTTATACCGCCAGACCAAAAGTTTTGAGCAGATCAAAATGATACACATATATTGTACTGAAAAGGCAAACATATCGCTAGCTACTCCTAGAGACTCTTAGCAAGAGTACAATGATAATAGTTATTGTAGAATAACATGAATCAAATATGCCTGCTGCTGTATTTGTATTCATAACTAAAAAATCAAAACAAAATGAGACAAAAAAAAGCCAACAAGTTTTGCAACTTTCGTGGTGCCGTAAAAGGTAACTTTTAAGATTCTTTTCCTCCTCTGTAGTTTAGCAGCATTCAAACTTCTTTCTTAGGAAATATATTTCTCCCTAATGTGTTTTATCTGTCACATATTTTATAGCTTAGCTCTCTTCAATAGCAAAGAACATTTTACATGCCTTGACCAAATTCTCTACTGGTTATGCTTTTAAACTAAAGCATGAAGGGGCTGGAATTAACTTCCAGTTTCATCAATTTGGTCACTCACATAATGTAATAAAGCCAGATGTGTTGGCCTTATCTCTAGATAAGGGTAAACGACACCAAAAGCTGGTTTGGCTCTTGGACGTTAATCATATGGAATTGAGACTATAGCTCTGAAGAATCGATGTGGCAATGGGGCATAATACAATGAAATATAATTTGACTGCAAAAAAACTCTTGGGATTTTAAAATAAGATAAAGTTGAGGTTTTGCTTTTGGAAGGACTGTAATATAAGCAAATTTGTTAATAAGCCAATATATTACAAATATATTTGTGGATGCTAGGATTGTCAGCTCATAGTTAATTAGCCAAAGAAGAATTATTTTTCAAGAAGATAATGCTTGATTTCTTCTATTTTTGTGAAGGAAGAAAACCACACTCTCGTGACTCATCAACATCTAGCATATAATCTTTTTATTGGCCTTTTTGGGAGAGAGTTCTTATTTGGGATCCCTTCTAAGGCTTGGGGTCCAGAAAGCAAAAGTTATTAACCATTCACTTAAGAGAAGCAAACAGATTATCTTAAAAAGTAATTAATTCTACAAGTGTTAATATTGAATATCTTCTATGTATGACCATTATTGTTTCGTATTTTATTGCACTGTTTCCTTAAAAGCATCATGCTCTCACTTTCTACAGACAGTGTCATATGCAAGTGGCCCTGTCTGTCATACTGCCTACTGTTCATTTTTTCAGATAATATACATTGTAGGAAGCCTTCAGAGAGAAGTACTTATTCCTCATCCTGGCTCCCCAGCAATTCCTTGCTTTTATCCTAGCCTAGGGATTCTGGCCATATACATGCCTATAACTCTGGAAGTTTAAGAAATCAGGGTACAATTCTGATAGTATTGATGTGTTATGGCCGTAGATGTGACAAATCCCTGAACTGTGCAACAGTCACCCCTTCAAACTCATTTGTTGCTGAAGATTAAATATGCATAGGTACGAAAGCAAAATAGAGCAAGCTACATCATTCTGATCTCCTAAATAATAATATAGTGAATTCTGTGGGCACCAGCTGAGATTTACTGCCTCTGGCCTAGGAAGGAGGAACCCAAGAACAAAGATGAGAATATGTGAATGCAGAATGGCCAAATATATTCCCAGGGGGTGCTAAATAATCATGAGAATATTAAAATAAACAAGAATTGCTTACTCTGTGCCAGTACTCGACCAAGAGATTATCTGAGTTGTCGTTATGTCATTATCGCCATATATTACTTGGATTAAACGAGGATATTGACTTTTTTCATAAGCTTTTTAAAAATATTCATATTTTGAATGTCCTCTTGAATCAATTTTAGTAATCTTCATTTGATTAGATTATTCATTTTGCCTTAATTTTGAAATTCATTGGATTGACTTAATCTCATGCTCAAAACAATGTTTCTCTGTAGCTGTTGCTTCTTTTCCTTCTAATATTTTTTTTTCTTTTTTCTGTTTTCTGTCCTGCTAGAAGTTTGGTTGTTTTACTAGATTTTCATAAAATCAGCTTTTAGTATTCTTGAAACTCTTTTATTGTAGGTTCCAATTTGTTATTTTCTATGGATCTTTGGTATTTCTCTTTTTATTTTCTTTACTTTCATATTCTCTTTTATTTTACCTAGATTCCTGAGCAGAATCTTCAATAAATATATTTTCCAATTTCTCACTTTAATGATTACATACATTTTTATACCATTTCATTTGGCTCCAGTTCTCTCTCTCAAGCATAGCACTTTAAATCCCCTGAACCCAATGATAGCTGAATGCCTAGATGACTCTGCTTGGTGGTAGAAAGAACTGTAGCCCAGAATGCCGGTGCTTGCAGATGTACTAATTGATTTGCATGTAATTTTTACTTTCGCATCTATGATGATTTTTTTTCATTTTTTATTAGAGAAATGTTGGATTTATAGAAAAATCATGTATAAAATACAAGTCCCATATACCACACCACCATCAACACATTGCACTGGTGTGGAACATTTGTTACAATTGATGACACACTTTTAAATAATACTAACTACTGAAATCCACGGCTTAACTTAGGGTCCACTGTTTGGGAAGTGTAGTTCCATGTATTTTTAAAAACATTTTTATCTGTTACTGTATGAACAATCTAGTATTTCCTCTTTTAAGCACATTCAGATATATATTTCAGTAATGTTCATTGCATTCATAATGTTCTGCTACCATCACCATCATCCAATATCCAAACACTTCCATCTTTCCAAATAGGAGCCGTGAACATTTTAAGTCTTAACTTCCCATTCCCTATCCCCATCCTATCTCCAAGTAACCTATATTCTGGAATCTAACTCTATGGATTTGCTTGTTCTAAATGTTTCAAATCCAGGTAGTCATGCATTATCTATTCATATGTATCTGGTTTATTTCATTCAACATGATGTCTTCAATGTTTATTTATGTTGCTGCATGTATCAGAACTTCATTTGCTTTTATGACTGAATAATATCCCATTGTATGTATGTACCACATTTTATTTGTCCTTTCATCAGTTGATGAGCATTTATTTGTGTTGCTTCCATGTTTTGGAAATTGTGAATAGTGCTTCTATGAACATTGGTATACAAATACATGTTCAAGTCCCTAATTTCAACTCTTTGGGATATATACCAAGTAACGGGATTACCTAGTCATATGGTATTTCCATATTTGGCTCTCTGAGAAAACATCAAACTGTCTTCCATGGTGGCTGCACCATTTTCTTGCCACCAAGCAGTGAATGAGAGTTCCTATTTCTCTGTATTCTCTCCCACACTTGTTATTTTATGTTTTTTTTTTTATAACAGCCATTCTAATGGGCATGAAATAGTATCTTATTGTGGTTTTCATTTGCATTTTCCCAATGGTTAATGCTGTAAGCATCTTTCCATGTGCTCTCTGGCCATTTGAATATTTTCTTTGGAGAGATGTCTATTTCGAAGAATTTTGTTCATTTTTTAATTGGGTGGTTTTGTTGCTGTTTTTAAGTTGAAGGAGTTATTTATATATTCTTGATATTAAACCTTTACCAGACATAAAGTTTCCCAAATATTTTCTACGATAGTGTAGGTTATTGTTTTATTCTCATGATAAAGTCATTAGAGGAAAAAAAAGTTTTAAATTTCATGGGGTCCCACTTATATGTTTTTCTCTTGTTGATTGTGATTTGGGTGTAAAGCCTAAGAAATCATTGCTTAAAACAACATCCTGAAGATACTTCCTACATTTTCTTCTATTTTCCTTTCTTTTATTTTTCTTTCTTCTAATGCACTGCTCTTGCCATGTAAAGACATATTTCTTAGAGTTGATCGATAGTTCCACATTTTTACATTAAGATTTTTGATCCATTTGGAGTTGATTTTTGTATATGGTATGAAGTAGACAACATATTTTTTTAATTTTTAATTTTTTTTCCAAATGAAGGTCCAGTTTTCCTTACACCAGTCACTGAAGAGACTATTCTTTCCTAACTGAATGGTCTTTGCCACCTTGTCAAAAATCAATTGGCCATAAATATGAGGGTAGACTTCTGAGTTCTCAAGTCTATTCCATTTTTATAGAGGTCTGTCCTTGTGTCAGTATCATGCTATTTTGATTGTTGACTCTTTGTAATAAGTTTTAAGATAGGGAAGTGCGAGTCTTCCAATTTCATTCTTGTTTTTCAAGATGGCTTTAGCTCTTTGGAGAGCCTTACCCTTCTGTATAAATTTGATGATTGGCTTTTCCATTTTTGCAAAGAAGTTTGTTGGAAACTTGATTGGGATTGTATTGATTATGTAAGTTGCATTGGGTGTTATTGCCATCTTAATGATATTTAGTCCTACAATCTATGAACACAGAATGCCCTTCCATTTATTCAAATCTCCTTTAATTTCTTTTAATAATCTTTTATAGTTTTCTGTGTATGCAAGTCCTTTACATCCTTGGTTATAATAATCACTAGATAGTTGATTATTTTAATTACTATTGTAAATGGAATTTTTTATCTTGATTTCATCTTCTGATCATTGCTTGAGGGGCACTGATTGAGCGGCACTGATCTCATACCCACCAATTTACTGAATTCATTTATTATCCCCTGAAGTGTTGTTGTGGATTTTTCAGGATTTTCTTTATATAGGATCATATCATCTGCCAATTGGAAATGTTTTGAATTGAGTAGAGTTATCATCAGAAATCAGCATTCATGCTTGTAAATTCTATGATTTCCCTATTAAAGCTTGGTGAAGGCTCTATCTAGTATCTCTGTTTAACTATAATACTACATAGCAGTGGGTCTGCGCTGTCATATAGAGGAAGTGGGAGAACAGCTTGTATGGTAGTTGATACCCTACTGCACAGCCTCTTTTTAAAAAGGTTTCCCTCAGACATCACTGGAAACAGGTAGCCTTTCAGGATACATGGAAAAAGTGTTGAACAACACGGTGCATGCTTGCTCCAAAATTCAAAAGGTGCCTCTTCAAGCATATGAATATTTTTGTGGTAGGTTGGTACACAATTCCACAAATTTTCTTCACTTTAGAAAAATACACCAATACTTTCCCGGACCATTTGTTCATTGAACTTTTACCAATGCGGCAAGCCAGAGACTTTGCATGGTTTATTTTACTCTCTCCAACATTCAAGGCATTCAAGTGTTATACCAAGGTGTTTAGATTACTTGCTATTTCCTGCTCACCATCAAAAACTAGCAAAATATAATCCCTGTAGTGCACAGCTTTTTTGAGTGGTATCAAGGGGCTTTCCATACAATATTATGATAAAGAGAAGGACAATATAGCTATTATGTTGCTCTTGCCATGTAAAGACATATTGATTCTGATTATCTTTACGACATGAAAGGATATAGAAACATCTATTAGGTCAATAACTGCATAAGTTGCATACTAGGTACCAGGGGTTGCATTATTTTGTTCAAGTGAAGATACTTCATTTGGGACTACAGCAGAGATTGGCATGAGGATGAGACATTTCCAGTAATTTATTATTATCCATCTGGATTTTACACTGGCCCAAATATGATTTTAATGGGGATATGGTAGGAATAACCATCCCTGCATCTCTTTCTTATCTCTGTAATTTCCCCGAAGATATGATATTGTCTTACTACCTTAGCAAAAACCCCGGGCTCCAAAGGTTTTCACTTGGCCCTATGTACTGCAATAGCCCTGATGCCACAGATCAGGAAACCAATTAGGGGTTCTCCAGGTTTTAAGTGTATCTCTCTGACAGCATATTATGAGACTAGGAAAATAACTATGAAGTGATTTCTGGTCCCACTGGACTCACTGGGAGTCCATAAGCCCCTGTTATTACTGGTGGTGCACAGTGCCAGTTTAGTCTCCAAGTTATAGTATCACTCCTCAGGAAATTTCTTTGTCACTATGAATTATGCTGCTAAGAACATTCATGTGTAGATTTTTGCATCAATATATGTTTACATTTCTCTTGGGAAGAACTTGGAGAGTGGAATTCTTTGCTCTTATAGTAAAATTAGGTTGAATTTGAGAAATAAACTGCTATATTGTTTTCCAAAGTGGCAGCGCCATTTTACATTCACACTAGCAATATGAAATCTCCAATGTCTCCACTTCTTTGCCAACACTTGTTATTTTTCATTTGTAAATTTATGGCTATCCTGGTGGGTGAAAAATGGAATCGGATTATAGATTTTACTTGCATTTCCCAAATGACTAATGCTGTTAAACACCTTTCCGTGTGATTATTGGCCATTTGTGTATCTTCTTTGGAGACATGTCTATTCCAGACCATTGCCCATTTAAAAATTGGATTGCTTTTTTGCTGTTGAGTTATAAGCACTTGTCACAATATTCCCGAACTCGCAGGAAAGCAATGGTCAGAAAAAGTAGAAAATTTAAAATTTAATACCTTATCACATCAGAATTTCTTCATAAAAACAAAAATTAAAAGTGAAGCTGCACTGGATGTGAAGTTTCAAGTAGCTCCTTTGCCCCCCAAGTAAGGAAGGCATTCATTGATAGGGAGTTGATTAAATAATGTTTGATTGCAGCAACCAAAGATATGTGTAAAAGCAAAATGGTTTAAGACTGTGAATCTTACAGTGCAAAGACTTGCTTGATGATTACAGTACATTGGTGGCAATATCAAGAGTCAATTAAAAAACAAGGCAAAAGATTTTCTGTTTGCCCTAAAGCTGATAAAAGATGTCATTGATACCGGTCAGTGGTTATTTATTCAAGGAATCAATGCCAAGTATAAAGTGATGGAAGACTTAGAGAACTCATATTTATGAATAGCATGCATGGAACTATTACACCAAGAATATTTTCAAAAACACTAAATTTCAGTACAAACTGAAATGGAATCTGCTGAGAAGCTTTAAAACTATTCTGGAGTAGTAAAAGTCAAAATTGGACAAATTTACAAAACTTAT
Organism: Myrmecophaga tridactyla; assembly: GCA_004026745.1. NCBI lineage: Eukaryota > Metazoa > Chordata > Mammalia > Pilosa > Myrmecophagidae > Myrmecophaga > Myrmecophaga tridactyla. Next base: position 697 of record PVIY010063272.1, on the reverse strand, counting down.
GAAAATGCAAGATGTTTAAGCTATGTAATTCATTATCAGTGGGTATTTTGAAGATGAAAATATGTGACTGTATTACGTTATTGAACAAGTAATAAAAACGAATGCCATTCACACTTAGGCATTTAATCATCGGAAGTTCAGTGAAGTTTTGTCATACATAGAAGCTTAATATCTTGAAGTACTGTAAAACAGGAATTTGATATCTTAGTAGTGATGCAGTTTTTTTGCAATATTTTTTTAGCTCAGGGTTGAGATTGAAATTTTCACGAATGAGAAGAATCCCTCTCAAACACTATTATGGAACACTGAATGTGTTTGGGAGTTAGCTTTTTTGTACATTCGATAATACTTTTTAATAAATTCAACGTAAAATTACAAAGCTAAACAGTTAAGTGAAGGTTAGGCTGGGAAAAAGTCATTTTGGAAACTAAAGTTGTTTGAATCATAAGTAATGTCAAGTTAATTAATACACTTTTCATGGTGTCAAATATTTAAGAAAAAGAAAACAAGACCACCATCCACTAAACAGGTTTGTAGTTTCTATTTGATATATCACTGGATTGTCCCTAAAATTCTTAAAAATTATCATGACACAAATTGGATTCCTGACCTTTATTTCCCCAAATGTGATCCTTTTCTGGTGGTAGTCTCACATAACTCCCCATTCTAATAACCTTTTTAAGCTCCCATATGCTAA
>PVIY010063271.1:0-10555 GCA_004026745.1 Myrmecophaga tridactyla | reverse complement strand
TGTCCCTGTCTTCTTTTCTTGGTGGGGTTATATCCTCTTCTCCTCTTAGAATCGCTAATGTAAGGAAAATATAATCCTCATGTCAGGCTCACTACAACTCCCAGCACCCTCGGAAAGCCTTCATGAGCCTCAACATGTGAGTCCAAACTTTGAATCTGCTTCGCCAGGGCTTCAGTTTCCACCTCAGGATATTGCATGTGCCTATATCTATATTTGTTGCCATGTTTACATGTAATGCCTTTGAAATAAAGAACATTGTTTAATTAATTTATTCTGACAGTAACACTTAGTAACCAAGAAGGAATTAATGAATGAGTTACTGTTGAAAGATTTTAAGAAAAAAAATTGATGAATATGGTCAAAAAGACATGTCTGTGAAAGAAGTTCATGAGTTTGAACTAACATTAGATGAGACAGATACCAGAAAGAAGATGCTTTAGTGTATTCCTCGTCTCCCTCAACCACAACCTTTTAACCTGTGTAAGACTTTGGACGATTATCTCTCTGTGTTATCCTTGTTGATGCCCCTACAGTTACACTCAATAAATGGGGTCCTGGACTCATAATACATTCCCGACTCTTATGACCTGACATCATGAATCACCCACAACTTATCAACGAATATTCTGAGTTCACCAATGCTGAGTCTTCCCTGAATGATGGATGAAGTTGGAAGCTCTACTCCCAGGAAAGTAAGGAAGATTTAAATACTCTTAAGTCTCTAGAAGGTAAGATTGTGTTTCCACCTTAGCAGAGATTGGTAAACCATGCTTGAGACATGTGTAGTCAAAGCATTGAGGTTTCCATGATTTTATTAATTTAATTCCCATGAGCCTCATTAATGAAATATTCTTTTGTCTCTCTACACCTTAGGATATTTAGGTCTTTGTAGGGGAAAAAAGGTAATGCAATGCAAACTTGGGTCTATTTTGACCCTTGGGAGAAAGTTTTGTCACTTTTTGTTCATTTCTTATCCCAGCAGACACTTACTCTTTAGCTGTGTACTCTACTACCGCAACTTTTCCCATAATGATTTCCTTATCACTGATTCACAATAGAGATTTGGGATGCACTAGATTATCTATTGTCTCTGATTTCTGTCTTCTGATATTTGATCTGATTTATTGGGCGGCCCTCTCTCAAAAGTATTTCTGCGTGTTTCACTGTTTTTCCTTTCTCCCCAATCATTAGCAATATCTGTTCAACTTACTCAGCTATTTATTTTCAATCTTTAAAAATATATGTATTCAACAATATCCTATGATAATCAGTAAACTGCAGCTTGAGAATATTAAAAAAAACAGTAATATAATATGTCAGCTGTCAAACAGCAAAGAGAGTGGTATTGAAGCCCCAGTGAAGTGGAATGCTATGTGAATGAGGATCAGCTTTTCCATTTCTGATAAAATGAATATTGGGCCTCTGATACGGTTGAATTAAAAGATTTGAAACAATGAAAAGAAAGATAACAGAACTTTGGGTAATGAAAGGAAAATAGAAGAAATTTAACATATCTTAGAGGACATGACAGCATATTTTGAACTTGCAGTAGAAAGGATTGACAATCTAGAAGATAAGATATAGAAATTTACAGACAGAGGAGATAGAAAAAAGATGGAAAAACAGAAGCTGGGTCTCAGGGAAATGAATGACAACATGAAGGGCATAAAAATATGCTCATGGGTGTCCCAGAAGTACAAAAAAGTGAAAAATGGCAGAAAGAACACCTGAGGAAATTTTGGCTGAAATTTCCCAAGTCTTAGGAACAACATCAATGCAATTACCTGGGAAGCACCTCATATTCAAGACTGAAGGAATTCTACTAAGGTTAATCTTGTACAAATGCTAATGAGAATGACAAATGTCAAAGATTAAGAGTGAATCTGATCGCAGCAGGAGAAAAGCAATGCATCACATACAAAGAGACTGTAGAAAAAATGAGGACAAATTTCTCATCAAAATCCATGAAGGTGAGAAGGCAATGGTATGATATATTTCTCTCTGAAGTAGAAAAACTGCAGCCAAGAATAATTTATCTGGAAAAACTGTCCTTCACAAATATGTACAGTTAAAATATTCACAGGTAAACAGGAAATATTACTCTCTCAAGAAATATTACAGTAGGTTCTGCAGGCTGAAAGGAAGAGAGGAGAGAGAATTTGGAGGTGATCATTGAAAATAAGTGTAACTAAGAGGATAAAAGGAAGGCAAATATGAGGATGACATGCAAAATTAAAGGATAAAATATTCGATGTAATTATTGCCTTTAGAGTAATAAAACCATGTGAATGGATTAATGCACTCATCAAAAGATGCAGATTGGAAGAAGGTAGGAAATTTATGATCTATCTAAAGGCTTTCCTTAGACCATGGGCAAAAAAGAGATTGACAGTGAAGGGTTGGAAAAACATGTTCCAAACAAACTGTAACAAAAATGAGCTGAGGTAACTCCAGTAATATTGGGCAAAATAGACTTTAAGTGCAAAAGTGTTATAAGAGACAAGTAGGACACAATATATTAATGCAAGGGAAATTTCCCCTCAAAGAAATAACAATTATAAATGTTTATGATCCTAACTGGAGAACAGTAAATAGAAAAGGTCAGTAACTAGCAAACTGTAGTGAGAAATAGACATCATTTTTTATGTCCTGCATTCTTCAGTGCACCACTCTCATTTATACACAGAATATCTAAGTAGTATATAAATAAGGAAACAAAAACCTGAATATTATAATAAATCAACAAGATTAACAGATATATGGAGAAGAGTGGACACCTAAGCAGCAGGATATATGTTCTTCTCAAGGTCCCTTTATCATTCTCCAAGATGTACCTCATGTTGCATTACAAAACAGATTCAAATATATTTTAAAAAATTGAAATGAGCCAAAACACTTTCCTGGAACACAATATATTTAATATGGAAATCGATAAAAAGCAGAAGAACTGGAAAATTCACAAACTTGTAGAGGTTAAACAAGACACACAACCAATTTGTGGGTCAAAGAAGAAATTGCAAGAGAAATTAGTATATACGAAAACAAATGCAGCCATAAACAGATATCAAACCGATGTGATTCAGTGAAGTGCTGAGAGGGATATTTATAGCCCTAAATTCCTGCATTATATAGGAAGAAAGAGCAAAAACGAATGAGCTATTTAACATCTGTGAGAACTGGAAAAAAGAAAGGTAAATGAACACACAACAAGTAGAAGCTCACAGTTCCCCATGGGCTGTTATGAGCTATCTGTATAAACTGGCCTATGAGTTGAAGTAGAGACTCAACACACAGCTACTCTACACTAAAATCTTATACTAGAGGGAGAATCTGATTACAAGAGTTACCTATCAAAATATTCACTTGACCAAAGTTCAATAGAAGATTTGAAGATATATTTTTAAAAAGGAAGATATGACCTTTGAAAGGAAAAACTAAATACAACCTCGAAGAAGTGCTTCTTTTGTTGCTCAGATGTAGCTTCTCTCTTTAAGCTTTCTCCACAGGCAAACTGACTGCCTCCCCCTATATGGGACATGACTCTCAGGGCTATAAAACTTCCTGGTAACATGGAACATGGCTTCTGGGGATGAGCCTGGCCCTAGCATCATAGGATTGAGAAAGATTTCCTGACCCAAAGGGGGAAGGGAAATGAAGCAAAATACAGATTTAGTGGCTGAGTGACTTCAAGTACAATCAAGAGGTCATTCTAGAGGTTATTCTTATGCATGAAATAGACATCCCTATTCATTGTTTTTCTAGGTATTGGAATAACTAGAGGGAAATACCTGAAACAAAATGTAGTCTGGTCTTGAAGATGATCGTGTAATATATGGTTTTTATGATGTGAGGAGTGATTGTGAAAACCTTGTGACTGACACTATTTTTATCCAGTGTATGGACAGATGAGTAAGAGCATAGAGACAAAAATAAATAATAAGGGGGGGAAAGGGAAAGAGATGTGTTGTATGTTCATTTTTCTTTTATCTTTATTCTTATTTTTACTGTTTCAGGAGTAATAAAAATGTGTGAAAATATGTTGTGATGATCAATGCTCAGCTATATGATGATACCGTGAACACTGATTGTATGCTTTGGATGATTATATGGTATGTGAATATATCAAAATAAAACTGCATTTAAAATACACAAACTGAATGATACAAGTGCTGGAGAAAATGTGGAGAGACACTGTTGTTAGGGAAGTTGAATGGTACATCTCCTCTGGACGAAGTGTGCTGGTTCCATTGGAGGCTAAGTATAGGGTTCCCATATGATCCTGCAATCCCAATATTAGGTATACAGGTGGAAGAACTGAAAGCAGGGTCATGAATAGACATTTGCACACTGGTGTTCATGGGAACAATATTCATGGTTTGGAATGGATAGAGGTGACATAAGTGTATATTGACTAAGGAATAGAAGACAAAACTGTGGTGCATACATATGATGGAATTTTGAGCAGCTTCAAGAAAGATTGAAACTCTAAGGCATGTAACAAGGTGAGTGAAACTTGAGGACATAACGTTGAGTGAAATAAGCTCGTAATGAAAGGAAAAATATTGTATGGTGGCTCTCCTGGCTTGAAAGGATTATGTACCCTAGAAAAACCATGTTTTAATCTTGATCCATCTCATGGATGCAACCATTTCTTTTAATTCCTGAAGAGGGAATGAGATCTTGTTTTTCTGTACAGATTAACATAATATCCTGATATATTCCATAATATTTTGGGCAGAAAATAAAAATGAGTTTGAAAAGTTCCCCTGAGGGAATGGGGGAAAATATTGAAGTATTAAACTTCCCCATCTGGGCAATTTCCAAGTTATCTCAATCTTAAAGTCTGTCCTTATGAAAGTAATTTCTGCAATGGTCATACTAAGCCTGCTTATAATTATTCCTAAGAGTCACTCTCAGAGAACTCCTTTGTTGCTCTGATGTGCTCTGTCTTTAAGCCAAACTCTGCAAAAAGCTCACTTTCCTCCCCACCATTTCGGGTATGTATGACTCCCATGGGTGTGTCTCCCTGGAAACAGGATATAACTCCCAAGGATGAGCCTGGCCCTGTCATCATGTGATTCAAAATACCTTGTTGACCAATATGAGGATAAGAAATGAGGAAAAATTCAGTTTTAGTGATCAAGCGATTTCAAATATAGTTGTCGTGTTGAAGGTTACTGTTATGCAGACCTCAGTCAGATATTAAATATCCACACAGTATGCTATGCCACTACCAAAAGTATTCCTTAAAATCCTGAAAGAAACCCTGGACTCTAAGTAAGAATCTAAGAAAGCTCTTTTCATTACATTGACTTTTTAAAGAAATTATAGAACTCCAAATTGTTACTATGAGATAAGCTCTGGAACCCTAAGGTAGCAATTTCTGAAAGGACATCAACCAATTTTTTCCTTACCAGGTAAGGTCAACATCCTTTTCTTGCATGGAGGTAAACTGGTCATTTCCAAGATTTCCCTGAAGATTGAGAGAATGATCAAATGATAGGGGGAGATGTAACTGGAAAGCAGAATTTAACACCCAATGGTGACTACTGACTCATATAGATATGTCACAAATTTTTTATTTTCTACTACGTTAGAACAGCTGGAAGGAAAACCTGAAACTGTAGCCATCTTTTAGCCTTGAAATTTGATTATGATTGCATAACTATATAGCTTTCATCATGTGACCGTTTGATTGTAAATCCTTGTGACTGACACTCCCTCTATCCAGGCTATGGGCAGATAAGAATTAAAATAAAGACATGTGGAAGAAATAATAATAATGGTAGATTGGGAATATGGTGGGAATTACACATATGTAAACTATGGACAATCATTATAGAATTACTTTGATAAGTTTTCATCAATTGTTAAAACCATTAACTAGTGTTAAAAGAAAAGTAGAGTTACAAAAATAGTGTTATCATTACTGCAACAAATTCTCCACAGCCATGCACGTGTTGATGGTGGAGTGGTGTATATCATCTGTATTTTATGCGTGAATTTTCCTTAAACCACAACTTCTAATAAAATAAAACATCAAATACAGTATTGATGGTTGAAATATACACTTATGAAAATTTAAAATTTCCGTGAAGTGGAACTCAAAGAAAATTGGCTGCCATAGAAACCAAACTGGAATCCAGAAAAAGACGTTAGAAAATAAGACAAATTTATGTTTGTAGATTTTAGCTAATTACGGCAGTTATTGCAAGTAAAGCATTCCCTGCCATCATTTTTCTTTCCTACAGCACAAGAACTTCTCTGCTTAATTCAAGTATTCTGTTGTTCTACTGACTCTGTTTCTGCCTAAGGTAGCAGAGAAAATGAACACCAACTTTCCAAAACTTAGAGAGATGAAACAGGTCAAGAATATGAATTTGCATGATTCATCTCAGAGCCACATGGTTGCACTGAATACCTCTGAGGAGGGTGATCTGAATTTGAAGGAAAATGAGAATGTTGACCCTGGTGGAAGACTGCTAGGACATGTTGTCCAAGACACTCTCATCCATTAATGGAACACTGTGATTTGTTTCTCTCTGGAACTCAGCTCTTGGCAAGCATGGAAGGATTCATTCTTCCTATGTATCACATACATGCCCTTGGACACCAGCTATATTTTTATTGTGCATTCTTAGTGGTGAGGACTCTGCTGCTGCTTTCTGACAGTGTATGAATTTAAATTGTGTTCCGTATTTCTGACAGTCTTTATTCTGACTTCTACTCCTGTTGACAACAAATCTTCCAAGAAAGCATGCATCTCTTTTGTATGCCTTAAATTTTGCATGGAAAGGTCTCAGTAAAAAAGTATTGTATGTATCCAATGGAATACTATTAGGCATAGCATATTGACTCAAAATGAGTCTTCTCCTCCTTCTGTATGACATAACATTGAAAATTTGAAGAAAACAATCAAATCCCCTATTGCTGCTGGAAAAAAATAATAGTAGTTAGCTCTGAATCATGGTGTTTATCTCTCACTATGATTCCTCAAAATTTCTTTTGCAGATATCTAAATTGTAATGACTCTTCAACATTTTCCTTCAAACAAAACCCAACACTGCTCTTCTTTCACCAATAGCATGCAGTTTGATTTTATTTTGTTTCCACATGCAGATTCTTCAAGAATAAAATTTAATTTTCTGTGACAGTAAATCTTTTCCCTCAATTCAGATTGAATCATAATTGTTATCACTTAATTTAATGGTTCTTGAGAAGAATAAAGTTGTACTAACAAACCAAGGAATATTTTTCATCTGAGAAAAAATTGGAATTGCTGGAATGGTAATAGAACTAAAGCTTGAAGGGTTTGTGTATATGACAGAATAGTAACGGCTTCCATTACTCACTCAGGACATGCTCTACAAAATATGTTTTCTTCAGAACCTGTCTACAAGCTGGGTGCATTGGAAAGAAAACAGGAAGTCTTTGGAAATTTTGAAAGAGACACTATCGCCCTTCCTCCTGAAAGACACTCAAGTGTAAGTAAGTTTGGCATCCCACATGGCATCTACATGATACGGTGTGATGTGGACGAGGTGGATTAGACCTTAGACATTTTTCCCTCATTCCTGTTTGTGGTACTGTGTTGGAGACGATGGTGAACTAGCAGGTGCATATGTAATCAATACTTATGGGAGTAGTTTCTTTCTACCTGAATTGCAGAAAATGTTGCATTTGCTGATCTACCATTAATGGAGTCTTCTTGATTATACAATGTTCCTGAGGATAACAGAAGCATCACATTTTCTGGTTGGACTGTTTTCTAAGTGTTTTTTTTCTCTTTCAGTTCTTTTTTCTAGTTGAGAGATATACCTCTAGCTTCATTAGAAATACTGAGAGTATATGCCTACTAAATTTCTTCACCATTTTTTAGAGATTTTTATTAGAAGAGATTTCTGCTTAAAGAAAAGGAGTAATGCAAGTAAATTATTAGATACAGGAACTGATTGCAAATGCAGGGGTTTCCTCGATAAGGTTCTGGGAATTGATACATGAACCCCTTGGAAGTGTGATCACAGTGATGCTTTGTTCTTTGGAGAAATGTATACAACTAGTGCATGTTTAGCAATGGCAAAGTATGAGTCACAATATATTCTTCATAGTCATCACTAAAGAAAGAGCTAATGAAAGGCTTTTAGAAAACTGTCTGGTTTATGTGATAAAATATTTTGTTAAGAATTCAAACTCAATGCATGTGGAGAAAGGTGGGTCTTTTATTTGCCCTGGAGAGACACCAAAAATGACAAGCTGAGAATTTTAATCCTCAGGTTATGAAAATCAAGAAATTTGCAGTGCTATATGAATCAGATCTCTTTTGTCTGTAAATTACATTTCTGACGTGGACATGACAAAAACAGTGTCTCATCCATGGGTTAATACATTGCAATATAAGTGAATTCATGGCTTGACCAAAGATATGAAATGAATAAAATAAATGACTATATCTTTTTCTCCCAAACTGGACACTACCTCAGAGCAATCTCTCATCTCAAAATGTCAGTCTAATTTCCCAATGGCTCTGATGAAGAAAGCATTAGTTGTATTCAACTTCAGAAAGAACACAGGATGTCTAAAAAAACCTGTGATGTTATTACCTAATATCTTGCATTAATTGTTTAAAAAGACACAGTTGGCAATGGGAAAAAGGCCCAAATTGTTCTTCAGGATCAGTGAAGGAGACCTATAAGTGTATGAAGTGCCAAGAGAAAGTTACTGAAAACATCCCTGCCTATAAAAGCAATTTTTAAAGAACAAATTTGTATCCCTGAAAGAAATCCAGTGATGAGTAAAACCATCAAGTTTGAAGAATCAGGAGCTGTAATGTCTTTTATATCCTCACCTAAATTTTATGAAATATACAGGAGAAAGTCACAGATGAAGATGGATGTGCCTTATTGAAACGTCATGATGCTGTGACTCAAGTTCAGGATGCGGGCTGTTTCAAGAACTGATTAACACAACTCTGGGAACAGGAACAGAGCATTTGAAATGACAAATGGTTTTCTCCAACAACATGTAACACTAAGAGCAGTTTATGTGTCCTTTCAGGGAGGCAATACACCTTCACCCTCCAGTAATTACAATAATTTTATATGTCCCTCATGACCGTCATTAAATTTTACCACTGAATATTTATCTATTCCTAGATGTCAAATGATTTAAAGAAAATGCAGAATATATAATGGGTTTTGATGAATGAGAGATAGAGATAAAGTTCTACTAATAAAGCAAATAACATATTAAATTTATATACACTGATAAGAGTAATTTGGTTTACATTTCACAGTATTTAACCTCTGCTAATGAAGAGCAAATTTCTGAACTTGATGCAAAGGATCCTTGCACATAGAGACTGTCTCAGCTAGAAATTGTTTTTAAGGCATGCTTTATGTCTTTGTTCCTAAGATTATAGATAAAGGGTTTCAGCATGGGAGAGATGACTGTATACATCACAGAAGCTATTTCCCTTGTCCTTGTGTTTTGTGTAATTGTGGAACTAAGATACACTACACTCCAAGACTGGTACCATAAAACAAGGACACCACTGAAAGATGAGACCCACAGGTAGAAAATGCTTTATACTTGCCTCTACCTGATGAAATTCTCAAAATAGAGCATGCAATCTTAGAGTAAGAGAAAAGGATGCCAGTGAGTGGAATACCACCCAGAATTCCACTTGCAAAATACACTAGGTCATTGAGGAAGGTGTCAGAACATGCAAGTTGGATTACTTGACTAAGTTCACAAAAAAGTGAGGAATTTCCAACTCTGTACAAAAAGACAATCTCAAAAACATTAGGCCATGTAAAAGAGAATCCAGAACACTAAATATCCATGATGCCAGCAGCAGTATGCCACAGAGCTTGGGGTTCATGAAGACCATGTAGTGCAGTGGGTGACAGATGGCCACATAACGGTCATAGGCCATCACGGTTAAGAGTAAGTTGTCTAATTGTCCAAAACCCGTGAAAAAATACAACTGGGTGAGGCAGTTCCCATAACTTATAGTATTGTTCTGTGTCTGGATGTTCACCAGCATCTTTGGAACAGTGGTGGAAGTGAAACAGATGTCTGGAAAAGACAGGTTAGCAAGGAAGAAGTACATGGGTGTGTGCAGGTGGGCATCAGAGATGGTGGCCAGGATGATGAGCAGATTCCCAGTGAGAGTGACCAGTTACATTGTCAGGAACAAAGCAAATAGGAGGAGCTGCACTTCTGTATCTTCTGAGAGTCCCAGGAGGATAAATTCTGAAACACGTGTTTCATTCTCTGATTCCATGTAACTCATGAAACTGCTGGAGCAGAGACCAGAACAAGGCAGGTTTAGGTACAAGCAACTCTCAGCAAATTAATATAAATTATATGGTTTGTATTGCAAACATGTTGAAATATTTTTTATTAATTATATACAGATTTAGTGCCTTCTATCTCAAAATATCAGGGTAAACACATGTTCTTCCTTCTCCTTCATGCTGTTTTTTACAAACCATTCTTGTCCAGAATTTTAAACTTTTTCCCAAGGTAATACATTCCACTACAAATGCTCTTA
>PVIY010063270.1:0-10552 GCA_004026745.1 Myrmecophaga tridactyla | reverse complement strand
GTTGGGGTGGCAGGAGGGGGTGGAAGAATTCAAGATGGAGTGAATTTTGAAAGGAAATTTAGAAATTTAGAACACGGTGAAGGTGTTAAGAATTAAGAATTATTAATCCTATGTTGCCGGAAACCCTTTGATTTTTAAAGAAGGGAAAAGGAGGAAGTGATCCTACTACAAGCAATACTTCTTTTCTTTCCACTTGCTCACAATTCCATGATCATTAATTAGTTACATTTAGGAGCCATTGTAATAGGCACTCAAAGAAAACTACTAAAGAGCCATCTCGCTGTGCTTAATGGTGTGTACTGCTGAGAAGTTTGTGTGTTCTGTATTGTGAGAAAACTGCTTGAACCTTGCTTGATGCTGTTTCGGACAAATGCAACCTGACATTCATAAATAAGCCTCATATTTTGTCCTTAATCTAATTTCTTGGCCTTAAAGGAGAAAGTCACAAATCTTTTCTTTAAAAAGAAAAAGTGATGACTAAGTCATTTGCATTTTCTTTATAAAAGTAGGGAAATAATTTCTTGTTAAATATATTTCCCCATGAATACAGTAATACATAATCATTACAGAAAACTCAGAAATTAGAAAAAATAAAAAGGAGTAATTTCTGAAAAATCTCTTCTTCCTTGCAGGCAATCTTTATGCATTTTCTTTGGTTTGGATGACTAGCTTGTCATAGGCTTGTCAGGAACAAATTTCCCTGCCACTTCCCTCATCTCTTGAATTTTGACAATTTGGGAAACAGTCACTTGGTATTCCTTCCCCATTTAATTTCTTCCGACAGGAGCACAAGGCGTGTTAGTGTGAATTTGAGAAAACCACATTCAGTAGTTTTGGTAATAGGTCATACTGCAATCAGCTCCTTATATGAGAACATGTTTTCCTGGGGTTGGTTTTTCTTTTTTCTTTTTATATTTTTCCTGGAGTTGGTTTTGCTAAATCTAAACACCAGAATGTGCTTTGTAGAATAAATGAGCCCTTGCTGAGAGGCATTCAGGTTCAAACTCTGTCCTTCTCCTCAGTTGAGTTGTGGCAGTGGACAAGTGAAACTTGATTTGCTCAGGTGTAAGTGGCAAAAAATTCTTAGATGAAATGTTCTGACTTAGCTGACTCATAACAGGCCCTCAGGAGGAGTTTTCCCTGTGTATGCAATGCCTATAAAAACCTGTTTGTTTCTTTCATTCAAAAATATTTTATTAAGCAACTAAAAGATGAGACAAAAATCCCCATCCTCTTGGAACTCTCATTCTTGGGGGGAGGAAGGTAATAAACAAAATAAATGCCTTCAATATGATACTCGTTACATTAGTGCAAGTGCTAAGTACAAAAAATAAAGTGTGGAAGGGGGTAAATGGTATATGTGGTGTGTGTGTGTGTGTGTGTGTGTGTGTGTGTGTTCGGAGTTGAGGGAATGTTGAATCATTTATTCAACACGCTGCATGTTGTGTCCATGTGAATTGTGTTTTTAAGTTCTACTTGGAGGCCAGACCCTGTGTCACGGTCAGAGTGGATCCTCCTGGATGTCCTTGGATTGGTGTCTGTGGTAGGAGGTGGGATCTGGACCTTGTATGGCTGGGAATGAGGACTCCAACCACCAGGCTCGAGGGGAAAGTGTGTGTGTGTATGTGTGTTTGGAAGTGTGGTCTTCGGGTATACAGGGAGAGAGTACTTAGAATCATGTCAAGCATCCAATAAATTTAGCTATTAAATGTGTTAAGGCAGAATTACGTCTTATATTATGAAACCGAAAGCTTTAAATAGAAACTGGAGGGACCAGCCACTTTCTTGGCAAAAATGCTCAGTGCTAGAAGTCCACCAAATTTGGAACAGACATAACGTTGATCTCCCTGCAACCCCATCTTTCCCACACTGGTACTTGTCTCTAAACCTCCTATCCCCTCTCCTCCACCCCTTCCCTCCCCTGGGGCGTTTTGGAGGAATAGGTTTTAAGACCGCAACCCGCTGGTTAGGTACGTGGTAACAAAACAAAGGCCTTCTTGTGTTGCTATCTAGTGAATCCGTAGGTAAGAGGAAGAGATACATTCTTAAGGCAAAGGCGGGTTTCTAAAAATGCCCTTGGGCAAAGGGCAGGGGATGGGAAGAGTTAGGTGTGGTGCATGGTGATTAATGGAAAAGATGTATGTGTGCCTCCCCAAGCTTTAGCCATCTCTTGGTGAGTGACTAAATTTGATATTTGGAGAATACAGAACTCATTCATGGATGAGGGATTTACACCTGCAGAAGTTTCTCATTACGTCCTTGTGCTGCTCATTAGTTTAAGGAGTATGGATTCCATTATTGGTATTAAAATTTGTACTTTAAAAATTATACCGAAGGCTACTGATATTTATCTCAGTTCTGTATACAGTATTTGTTTTTCAGATTAACCGTGTTCAGTGAGTCATTGTAATAGTGGGTCTTCATTGAAAACATTAGAATTAAATTCCCTTACAAAAATTGAAATGAAGATCTAAAAGCTTCTCTGTTGGTTTTTTAAGTCATCTTAAATAAGTTATAAATAAGTCATCTTCTAAAATCAGAAAATCAAAAGTATAGTAGAGAGTTTTAGGTGTTGCACAGACGTGGGTTAGTGTCCCAGCTCTTCTCAGTCAGCTGTACACAAATTGGTCACAGTTATTTCTCCATCTCAGCTTTCTCAATTTAAAAATGAGTATATCTCCCAAGGCTATTGTGATGATGAAATGAATTAATATATGTGTAAGTGTCTGGCACATGTAAGTGTCTAGTATTAAATCTGAAGGATTTGGCTCCCTCAGAAAGAGTTCACTTTCAATGTTGATTTTTAGAGCCTCCAGTCAAGTGATGCAATAAACACTGTTTAATCCTATTTCTACTATTATTAGTAATGATGATGATACCCAGTCAGACCCTATAAAGTGATTTATGTGCGTTATCTCAGTTATTCCAAACAAGAACCCTCCTGAGGGGCAGGTATTTTTATTATGCTCATTTTGCTGACAAGAAACCGAGGTTTACAGATATTAAGAAGTTTCCAAAAAGAAAAAGTTATTTTAAAAGATCACGTTTTGTTGATCAAGTTAACATGAGTTGGCGAGTCATGAAAAGTTGCTTATTAAAGATGGTGATAAGAGTTTCGTTTTGGAAAGGTTCACGTGTTGCAGGGCAGAAGACAACTCTCATCATCCTTTCCATATACCCCTGACTCAAGTGCTAGGCCCTGCCAAATGCTACTGGAATGAACTTTTAAAACGTCTGGTGCATTTACATAGTCTTCCTGAAATTCCTCAGGACATTTTTTGCTTTACTTTATTTATTCTAAGATCTTTTCACTTGGGAAATAACTTAATGACTGCTGATAATTCTTAGTTCCCACAGGAATGTCCTATAATCCCTCTTGCAGGGAAGGAAATAGGCTGAAAAACCACAATAGGTAAGTTGGTTACCAGACACCCTGGGCAGGTCTGGGATATTTGCTTCTGATTCGTGTCACAGTCTTCCTTCCATGGGGATTCTGGATGTTGGGTCCCTCCAGGCAGCTTGGAACTTGCACTGACACTTTGCAGTTTAGAACTTCTGATACACCCTAGAAATGAAAAATTTTAATTACAAAAATACGTTACTCTTTTTTACTTATGTTTGCCCTTATTTCTCTCTATGAATGTTGACATTTCTTTGTATACAGTAGAAGTTACTGAATTCAAAATGTTCAAAAATAAGACGGAGACTTAACAAAACCAGTAATATGAGAACTTTGGATCAAAACACAACTATAAAAGACATTTGGGGTTGGATAGGGGATTCTGAATATGGGATGGGTATTTGATGGTATTAGGGAATTATTATTGATTTTTTTGGGTGTAATAGGTGTTCCAACCCAGCTGTTGAAGAGTTCAGTTGGCGCAACCCCAAGGCTGAAGAACATGTTAGGCAGAGAGTTAGGCTTGGGTTTTATTGGAACTTACAAACAGGAGAAGGTCTTTCCTGGGGGCAGCTGGCTGAAAAATGGAAGTCAGTGCTCTGTAAAATGGGCAGGGAGTGCAAGGGGCAGTTTATAAGAGTTTAGGACAAAGACATGTCATGTAGTTTGAGAAAAGAGTTTCAGCAGCATCTCCTGACACACAAGGGGTTGGAAGTTTGTTATCAACAATGATCAGGGGAGGGGAGTTCTGTTTATCATACCATCTGTACATTCCACCCCCCTCCTCCCCAGGAGGTCTGATGACTTTAACTTCTGTCCTGGTCATCTTAGGCAGTTACGTGTAGTAACTTATTCTCATTATGGAGGGGGTGGGGCCTGGGCCCTGTGTCCTCACCATCCACTCCCACACAGCAGAAGGCCATGGACCATAGGACAAGATATTGCATCCATATTGCACAAAACAGTGTAAGAGACAACAGAGCACTAGGAGTCCCCACACACAGATCACAACCCCACAAAGAGATGCCGCCATGGCCGAGAAAGGGAATTAAACCATTTAGACAAGGGGTCTCCTGATAATTGACCAGTATTGTGTATGTGCACTTGCACATGATTCAAAACTTGTGAAGCATTGTGCGAATGACCAGGAATATATATGCAGCACTTCACATTAATTAAGGCACAGGTACCACAGATGCCGCCTTGTGCTGTAGTGAAGTTATCTAAAACCAACTATTTTGTAAAACTACTTTTCTAAGCTGAGTGGTTTCTCTCCTGAATTTCTTTCTCCCTCTGTGGTTTAGCAGCTCACTTTAGTAAATCTTTGGTCCTTAGGCAGTTTGCTCCATAGTTTTACCAGGACAGCATTAGGTTGCTTATCTAGATCCTTTATCTCTGTGCCTGCAGCAATGAGGTCCACGCACATCTGCTTGTGGGATACCTGATCAGGGCAGTTGTGCTCCTGGGGAGCCTATCCCATTGCCCTAACTCCTGCCTCTTTTTTTTTTTCTTTAAAACAGAACTTTTTTATTGTATAATATAACATATATACAAAGCAAAGAAAGAAAAAAGCAATAGTTTCCAAAGCACTCTTAACAAGTAGTTAAAGGACAGATCCCAGAGTTTGTGATGGGCTACCATACCATCATCTCAGATTTTTCCTTCTAGCTGCTCCATAACATAGGCCACCAGCACCCCTCTTTTTTTTCTGCAGGCTCTTGGACTCTCTGAGGTCATCTATAACCTGAGTGGCAAAGGAAACAGGTTGTCCTACTAGGATAGACACGAGAGGCCTATAGTTAATAGTTGGGACGTATGCAATACTATGTCTTTCCTTCCTGTGGTAGAAGCTTCAGTGTCAGGACCTATGAAAACAATGGCATGAACGCTGTGTTTTATTCCCAGCCCTCTTGAAACATCTTACAGACCTCCATAGTTTTCCAATGGAGGGTAGTGTGCAGTATATCTCCTTCATTAGGCCATGCAGCCTTCCACCCCCTTAATCAGCTGTACCCAAAAGGAGGCTATTTTCACATCAGCTCAGGTAGCATACAAGTGTTGTCGTAGCAAAGGGTGGGTGGTAATAGATACCAGTTTACTCATTTCTACTCCAAAAAGCACTATCCCTGTCTGCTCTGGTGTCCCATAACCTCAGAAGCCAATTGGGTAGGGACTCCCTAGTTTTTTTGTCTATGTTGCTGCCCTAAATCACGCAATTCAGCAGCAGTCTCCTAGTAATGTGTAATATCTGTTCCAGGGATGGAGCTGCTGAACCCCAGGGGGTTGATATTGTGACACCTTCCAATTCTGCTGTATTATGGGGTGCACCTGTTGAGGTTCTTCATCCTCCTCCACCTCCCATTCCTCCTCCCCTTCCTCTTTTGAAGAAGAGTCTTTGGGGTCCCATCCCAGGGTAGCTAAAATCCTCCAGACTCGAGCTCAAGGCAACGGCCTCTGACTTGGACATATCTGCATGCCAGGGTCTCTAACTGACTATCCACTTGGTTCAGGTGGTCATTCAGAGAGTTGTTCATTTCCACCTGGGCAAGGCATCTCTTTTTGGTTTTAATTCTTCTTCTCGATGGTGAGCGGTTGCCTTTGCCTCCTGTTCTGTCTCTGTAGCCATATGTAAGGCTCCTAAAAGAGGCTAGCTATGGCCACCACTACTTGGTGTGTTTCTTTTGCTAAAATTCAATTGCCCTGCTATCTGTAGCCAAATAGTTAGCAACCCCACTGGAGTTTTCATGGCATTCCCATACTCTTGCAGCAAGCCCCCATTCTTCCAGGTGGGCAGCCACCCTTCCCACATGGGTTACATAGGTCAATTTGGGATTTCCCTCATGGATTCTCACTTCCCAGAACTCATGCTCGCTACATGTGGCTCTTTGGTCTCCTGGCTGGCTCACCAGTTGTTCCAACCCAGCTCTTCAAGAACTCAGATCAGCGCAGCCCCAAGACCAAAGAACACTCTAGGCAGAAAGTTAGGCATGGATTTTACTGGGTCTTATGAATAGGAGAAGGTCTTTCCCAGTGGCGGCCTTGTGGAAAATAGAAGCTAGTGCTCTGCAAAAGGACAGGGAGTGCAAGGGACAGCTTATAAGGGTTTAGGACAAAGACATTCCATAGGATATGAGAACAGAGTTTCAGCAGTGTCTTCTGACACAGGCGTTTGGAGGTCTGTTATCAACAAGGATCAAGGGAGAGGAGTTCTAATGCTTTGTGTATGATACCATCTGTACATTCCACCCCCCTCCCTCCCAGGAGGTCTCCTGACCTTTAACATCTGTCCAGGTCTTTTTAGGTGGCTACGTGCAGTAGCTCATTCTCAATATGAAGGGGGTGGGGTGGGGAGGTTGGACCCTGGGCCTTGGGTCTCCACAATAAGGCTTTTTGATTCTGTAGGCAGATGGCTGTATTTTTAAGAGGTACATGCGTGAGTGTTTAGGAATAGTGTCATAAATGTTTGCAATTTAGAAATGGTTGTGCAAAAATAAGCTCACCCCTTATACAAGGGTGTGGTTAACCCCCCTAAGGACCTGCCCCAGTGTCTGATAACACTGTATGGAGGAGCCATTCCTCTGTATGGAGAAACCAGCCAGCAACTTCTGTCCCTTCCCTTAGAGAGCTCCTCAAGGGCGGGGGTTTATCTGTGAATCTTTGAATCTTCCTAAAGCACCTCGCACAATGTCCAGCACACATTGATCTCTACTGAATGAATGAAAAAATGTGAGTAGCACAACTAGTATAAGAGCGAGACCTTTTGAAAGTGGGTTGTTTGTAGTTTAGACTGGCAGGAATTCAAGGGTGAGGGGGTTCCTTTGGGCATTTTCAGGAAAGTGAGGCTGAGTTACTAACAATCTGAAAAAGGAATGACAGGCCACTAGATGATCCAGCCTGAATCTCTTAAAAACTCTGTATTTTTAAAGAAAATTAGCAGGTGCCATGGTGCATAGTGAAAGCCGGATGCTGTTTTCTGGACCTTCCCTATCCAAACTTGGAATTTGGTTTTGGTCTCAAGTCAGGCTGCTCTGAGAGGTTTTAAAGGCCAGGGTAGGCTTGGAGTTGCTCTCGTGTTATGAAATGTTTGAGCATGTTCTTAGGTGGTACTGTGAAGGGAAACAAATTCTCCCGTTTCGTGCTTTATTATTGTCTCCTGCTTATATGTGATTTATATTGTTGAGTGCTTTCTCAAAATATTTGCAGTGAGAAATAACAGCTATAGACAACTTTCTTCCCCAAGAACTAAGCAAATACGTAGGATGTTAGGCATAGAATGGAATTAGTTATGTAATGCTGATTATTTCAGTTTTAGTGTGAAAGAAAAGTACAAGAGAAGGAAGACCATTTCTGCTTGCTGTTGCTCGTTTTCTCTCCCTCTCCCTCCCTCTCTTAACTACTGAGAATTTCAGAGTGGTTCACTGAAACAGACTCTAAAAATACCCTGTAGCAGCATGCTGAAGTATTTTCTCTTTGCCTAAAATTAGCAGATTTGAGCTGTGTAATCTGGTTTTCTAAAGTCTTCTTTTGAAAGATGCTCTAGTTCCTTCTCTGTGTGGTGTTATGTGCTTTTGGTTAATGTGTTTGATGGGGAAGCAAACAAGGAATGACTAACTTTTACAGAAGAATTTGCAAATATCTGCAACGGTTTCCACCTTAGTTGCTCATGACCTCCAGAGCCAAGGAACCTTAGTAAGGTGCTTCCTTCCTGGATGCCCTTCTAGTATCACCTGTCACTTTGTCCTCTCCTGTGTCCCCACCCCTGCCTTGGACTCTGTCCACTGTGATGTCTCAGTGCCTCACAGAACTATTTGCTAAATATTTAGGTGCTTAACAAACATTGGTTGCATGCTAAAGTTGGTTCATTTATTAAGCAGAAGGAAAGGAAAATATGTTTGTTGGGGGTGTCAGCAAAGAATCTTGCCTTTTCACATGGAAATTTAGAAGGAAGTGGAGATAGAAAAGCAGAGGACGAGCAAGAAACCAGCTGAAGTAAGAGTGGTTTAGAATTTTGAAGTGTTGACAGGAACAGGGTGTGGTAGAAGCCCATTACTGAGTAAACAGAGTCAGATTAGGGGCCTCTGCCAGAACTAGGCTCACCAGACCGGGTCAGGAAGAAAGGAAGGAGAGGGGGAGGAGAAGGTAACTGCCACCTGCCATTTGCTGTAGGCCTGGACAGCATTGGACATACCTGTGCTTTCAGAAATGTGGTTTACCTGCTGCAGTTGGGGAACACATTTATTTTGTGGATGTAGGTACACAGTTAACATTTGTTCATTTCTGAAAATGTTTAGTTGTTTGGTATGTGCTTTTTTTTTTAAGTTTTTTTTTTTTTTCCACATGGGCAGGCACCAGGAATCGAACCCGGGTCCTCGGGCACAGCAGGCAAGCATTCTTACCTGCTCAGCCACCGTGGCCCGCCCTCAGTTTTAAAATTAAAATTATTTTTAATTTAATTCCTTCGGAGAAGGGGTTCTATCTTTTATTGCAGACTTCTAGAATTTGTCTTAGAAAATTTCCCGTTTTACGGGTGTTGGGTATTTAAGGAGGACCCAGTTTCACCTTGTTTCTGTGTCTGTGTTGGAGTTGTTTGAGAAAGAACATGGAAGTGAGGGAGGTGGAAATCAAAATTCTTTACTTTATTGCTGACAAAAGATAGAGCTGATTGGGAAGATTGGGTTTATCCTGTGGGCTTTCTCAGGCTGACCGCCAGTGCTCTGCAGGGGTCAGGCCCCCCTGTAAGGCCAAGAGTGGGAACGCTGCTCCCAAGACAACAGAGGGAGAGGTCTGCTTGTTGCATGCGGTGCAGTTTCTCCTACCAGACTTACAGATCCCGTTGGTCAATTCTGGGGAGTGCAGTGTGGGGGGTCGGGAGCGAAGGGTTGGAGAGAGGAAGCCTTCCTTCCCTTTTTGGAGATCAGAAAGCTACACCCAAACCGGAGGTCACACAGCTGGTTGGTAACACATTTCTCTCCTGGATCTCGAGGTCACTTGGTGTGAGTAGGAAGGGCTTGGCTTTAGTGTTGGCCAGTCCCCCTGTTTGCATTCTACCTCTGACCGCTCGGCCTTGGTTCATGCACCTGTACAGAGGGGTTAAAATGTGTGCCTACCTGAAGAGTTCCTGGGAGAGCTACAGAAGATGTAACCCTTAAATAGCCCAAGGATTTGCCCCTGGATGTCCTCATAATCAGCAAAGCAAATTGTCACTCCCAGCCAGCCAGTGCGCTTTCCTCATCTGTTACTAAACTGTTGCCTGCCGCATTGGTTCTTTCCTTTTATTTACCCTACTTGGCACCCTAAAAAATTTGCTTGTGTGTGTGTGTGTGTGAGAGGGGTGGAATGGTTCTAAGTAGAGTGGGGACTTGGAAGTTGACTATTAACTTTGATCTTCTGGGAGGGGAAAGAAATTATTCCTATGGTAGTAAAGTCCTAAACTCAAAGAATTTTACATTTTACATGTACCCTAGAAAAACATTATTTACACCTGGAGTTGATTTTGTAGTCAGGAGTTGAACAGTGTGGCCTATTTAAACTTGGGGAACAAATGCCTCTCATTCCTAAATATTCTTTTTTCTTTTCCAAGCCATTCTTGAAGTGCCTGCTTTAAAAGTTTTTTTGGACTTTTTATCAGGAAGTCCCTGGCTGGGAAATTGGTGGCGTAGGTGAAGAGGTGGAGGAGATAAAACGTTTCCATCTTCGTTGTCTTTCTTGTTTTAGCATTTCCTTAGCTGTATCGGATGAAACAGTTCCCTATAATCCTCAGGGCATTGTTGTTTCAGGCGATGCCGCATGTGGGGATGAGAATGGAGCTCTAAGCAGGTGCTTATCCTGTTTAATTCTGTGTATTGACCCTCTGTTTCTCAATCTGCTACTTGTGTAACTGAGAAATCAGGATTTAAGGGGTGATTTTGATTGCTGAATCACCATATAGATATTCCTTTTTGCTTTCTGGTATATTGATATAGACAAAGGGATTTCCCTGAAATTTCTGAATTGTAGTCCAGCTGCCTTGATCTCTGATGATGGTTGTAGAGCCCTTATCTTCTGCCCCATGTGATTATAAAAGCCTTGTGACCAACCTCCATTTGTACCCAGTTATACAGTTTTTCAACTTTAAAGTCTTGTAA
The DNA here is from genome assembly GCA_004026745.1 of Myrmecophaga tridactyla. Classification (NCBI taxonomy): domain Eukaryota; kingdom Metazoa; phylum Chordata; class Mammalia; order Pilosa; family Myrmecophagidae; genus Myrmecophaga; species Myrmecophaga tridactyla. The sequence goes on along the minus strand of PVIY010063270.1, from coordinate 28 downwards.
CCCCTAAAGGCAGCCCCTATTGTTTATT
>PVIY010063269.1:0-10506 GCA_004026745.1 Myrmecophaga tridactyla | reverse complement strand
GTCTCTCCTTACGTCTGACAGGATAGGCATCTCCAAAAGCCCCTTCTCATCAAAGAAATAGTCAACGGTGCTCATATAAGCACAAAAACAGAGTTAAACAACACAGATGCTCACCACGTCCTTGCTTTATTGTTCAGACTTTTGTCGCCTCACCCAGTCTCCTCATGTCCCCCTCTCCTTCTTATGCCCGTGCAACAGGAGGGCTATGAGTCAGCAGGGAAATGTCCTTTTCCAAAGACCAAATATGGGGCTGGGCCCTAAACACAGCAGTAAACCCCATGAGGTTTTATTAATTTAAACACAGGGTAATCGGTGGTAGGGAGGGTTTCTAGGGTCACAAACAGAGCCTGTATGACTGCCAAAAGGGAAAGAAAGGGAAAGTTGGGCAGCACACCTATGTTTATTGGGAACAGTCATTCCTACAGCCCAAACCACTTCTCCATAATAGGGCAGAAGAGTGCGGCACTAACAGGGAGATTTTATTCTTAGGGCTGCAAAAGAGCAAAAGATGTTTTGTTGGCCTGCAATATGTCAGTCTCTGACTTCCAATTCCCTCTCCCTCTCCCACCCCTCCACCTCCACCTCCACCTCCACTCCCACGCTTTTTTGCCTTTTGCTAGGATGAAAATTTATTTCACATCTTGACACTGTTGAGATAATCAACAGCGCCTTCTTAGGGATGAGAAGAACAGGAAGCTGCAGGAAATGGAGTAAAAATTTCCAATGCCTGGGCAGCTGAGCTTCTGTGAGACTAACATGGAGAAATCTGTCTTCCCCTTGCAGAAATACACGTTCTGAAAGGGGCGCTGATGTCCAGAGCTAGTCCCGAGTGTCCCTGGAGACCTAATCCCAGGTGGGAGAAGTGGAGACGCCGTGGCTCTGGGTCTGTGGAAGGCCACTTCTCCGGCTGTGTCTCTGCCAGGCGGGGGGCGGGGGGACGAGACAGCTTGGCGTCCTGAGAGCTTCCAAACTAGGGATGTGTTCATTGGTGGGTTTTATTCAGCACTTGCTGGTTTTTTCCTGCCTAAAAGCTTTCTGGTATTCTTATAAGTACCTGGAAGAGAGAGCTTGTTTTTTAAGAGACTGGGAGAAAGTCTGTTATGAAACCACCAGTTCTGGCTTAGGGACAAAGCCAGCTGAACAGTTTATTGTAGGTGTTTGTGACATCGATGGGTGCCATTTGGTGAAGACCAGCTCTTCTCCGGCAGCATGTCCCTGTGGTCTGAGCACCTAAAGATGGCCAGCCTCCCCCTGCCCCCACCAATTTGTCAACAGCAGCCCACCCCCAAGGGATGGGCTGGGTGGTATGAGTGTGCGTGAGCATGTGTGAGTGTGTGTGTGAGCGTGTGTTAGCATATGTGTGAGTGTGTGTGAGCATCTGTGAGCGTGTGTGTGTGTGTTGGCGTATGTGTGAGTATATGAGCGTGTGACTGTGTGTGAGCATTGAGCATGTGTGAGTGTGCATGAGCATCCATGAGCGTGTGTTGGGGGTATTGGTATCCTTGCTAAAATGAAGTTTAAATGTTTAGATGAATCCTATTTCGTAGAAACTTGCCTAAAAATTCCATACCTTTATTCCCCGGTGTATGAAGTTGAGCACCCCAAGTTTACTTAAATTTGAGGTTTCAAAGGAGACCACCTTGTGTGGTTAATGACCATTTATCATACACAGGCCATGCCTGGTTCCATCACTGTCAGTGGCATTCCCTCTCACCCGTCACCCTCCCAGGCTGTGGGGTCTTCAGTCCCAAGACAAGCCCTTGCTCATTAGCCTCCTTCAGAGTTGATGCCCTTCTGTGTGAATGATCTGGCCAGAAAAAAAATCCAACCAGTAGGAAGGCTGCTTGGGGGGAGGTGAGCCTTGGATACTACTTCATAGCAAGCCTGAGGGGTGTGGCAGAGATGCAAAAACCATTCTCTCTTCTAGGGGGCACAGCTAGATTACATTTCCCTGCCTCCCTTGCTATGAATGTCGTCAAGTGATTAAGTTCTTGTCCATAGAATATAAACAGAACTGATATGAGCAGCTTCTGCCAGGCACGAAGAGGATGGGAATTCCTCCTCCGTGTTTTTTCACTTTTTCCATCATCTGCTCAGCCTGAACCTCTAGCAAACAAACTTTGACCATGCAGATGACAATGATTCTACAAGGATGGGACAGCAATAACTTGGAAGGAACTTGAGTCTCTGAATGATCAGGCAGAAGACAGTTTCCCACCAGCCTGGAATAGTCACCTGGAACTGTACATGAAAGAGAAATAAACATGTGTTTTTAAGCCACTGACATTTCAGGGTCTCTTTGTGAGAGCAGTTTCGCCTCCACCCTAACTAATGCACAGAAGAAAGCTCTGCTCCCCTCCTCTGCTAGAGGAGGAGAAAAGGCACAGACACCGGACTGTTTACTGGCAGTGTTGAATAGAGAGTTTTTGTTGTGTTTTCAGTGCTAAGAGAATGCTTTCCCTAGCAGAAAAAGTTGCCAAGGATTCAAAAATGTGTTAAACCATATTCATGTGCTCGTCCATTCATTCCACAAACACTGCCCAAGCACCTCCGTGGGTAAGAAGGGGGGATGCCGCCTGCCCACCCATACCGAACATTCTCTGCCCACCCTGCAGCCAACAGGCCCAGGGATGCCACCTTCCCAGGGCTTAGGAAGCAGGAGCCAGAGATGAAATGTGAGTTTCTGGTCAAATGCTTCGATGTGTGGGCAGCAGATGGAGAACAATGACGGTGGAGTGTTTGGGTCAAGAGAAGCATTCCCTGTCCTCTAGAGCCTGTTGCATTCCATTTATTCTCCACTTGGATTTATTCCCGACACAGAAATCTCCCTCCTACCCGAGTCTGTCTTTCACTGTGGTTATTGTCAGTGATGAAGTGGGAGCTGGATTTGGTGGGGAGGCCTGGGGTGTGTCCTGGCTCGTAACACTTCCAAGTCAAGGCATTTGAATTCTAGTCTCTGGAATTCAAACTCCTTGTTTATAAAATGAGGAGACTTTTCTGTTCTGAGTCTTATGTAGTTTCTGAAATTGGGAAGCAACTGTGGAGTATAGTTATAATGAGCTTTCCTGAGTCCCATCACTTACAATGCATCTGCCCCCAGAGATACATTGGGGTACACTAGACACCCCAAAGCCAAGGGTGATATAGGCTGACATTGTGACCCCATCTGCACCCCAGCTATGAGACCCTGCCTATAAATTTCCATATTTGTAAGTATTTCCTTTTATAAAGACCTTATTAAATGTAAAGGGAGCCCCAGGTAAGTGAGAGTGTTTCATCATGGAACTTCCAAAGTGGATACCTGTAAATGGAGGGGTGAGTTATTCCTTACGCTCCCTGTGGAGAGTCTCCTCTGTCCTCTCCACCCAGAGCTCTCCAGCACCTGGAACATGCCCACTGCTCTTTCGGTTCTCAGTTCTTTGATGCAGCGAAGGGTTGCATCAAGACTGGGGCTAACTTCGCCCACCTCTGCTTCTGGGTTCATGTTCAGAACAGCTTGAGTCAGAACACTCTAAAACGTATGTATTTTCACTGCATCCGCCAAATATTGGAACAGAGAAACTAGGCCCAGCTTTCCAGACCAGTCTCAAAAGTGAAACCTATATGCATGTGGCTGTTTGATGATATACCCAGAAATGCTCTTTTCCTTGGGGGATGGGATCAGGGTTAGCGATATTAATTTCCTTTTACCTAGATATTTAAAAATCACTCTATAACAACTAGTCTATACAATTTTTAAAGAAAGTATTGGGAGGGGATGGTTTATTTAAAGGTGCAGTGTATACACTTGTCAAAGATGACATTCATTCATCAGCTCTTCAGAAGCCCATGTAGCCATGTTCCCAGAGCCCCGCTAAGTGTTGGACTTAGAAAGATTAGAAGTCCCTGCCCTGAGAGTGTCTGTGGTGACCATTACCCTGTGGGCATATGTACAGTGTTAGAGGCACTCACAAAGCCAGAGGAAAGTACAGGGGAAAGATGGGTTAGTTCTACCTGAAGGACTTTATAGAGAAGATACCATATGGGCTAGAACTCCTGTTCCAGACAACTGGTATTCCCATTTCTAGCCTTCAATGTTGTCACTTCTCCTTTGCTTTTATCATAGCCCTACCCTTCCTTCAAGGACCACAGTTGTTCCCTCGTCTGAATTACTGTATCACTTGCTGATTGCATCATTATTATGTAATTGGTTGTATGCTGTTTATTTTTTCATGCATGTATCATCCCAATTATATCATAATCTTTTTTTTTTTTTTTTTTTTTTTTTTTTTAGGGCAAGAGCTACTAGTCTCTACCTTTCCATAACCACAGCATCCTAAAATAAAGCATTTTATCAATGGCTATATCATACATATATTCTAAATTCATGCCAAAAGAACCTTCATTATTTGGTTTTAAAAATCCTTAAGGTATGTTCTTTAAAAAATCACTACCATAAATAGAGAGTTGGTGGGCATGAAGCCAGGCTACTCCTAAATTCTTTCTATCTCTCTTATCTAGTAGACTAAAGAAGTAGCTGAAAAATGAGTTTCAAATTTATTAAGTTCATTAGTTGTGTAAAAAAGGGAAACTGAATAAAATATGTTCCCACACAATTCACCTTTATCTAAACACTAGCTACAAGGTTAAGGCATAAACAAGTGACTATGTAGGTTTGAAATGATTCCTTCTATAGAATGAGAGGTCATTTCTGAAAACTCTTTAAGTAAACACCACTATTTTCCATTTATCTTCAGAAAGGTTTTTGCAGCAGTTCGGGTTAGATTAAGCAGCAAGTAACAGAGAAGCCCAAGGTATCCACAGCTTAAATAGACTAGAAGGCTGGTCCAGGGCTTGTACAGCCTTCCACATGGTCAAGGAAACAGCTTTCCAACCACATTGTACTGCCATCTGTTTCCAAGGTCCAAGGTAGCTACTGGAGCTCCAGTCATTGCATCTGCAACCCACGAAGCAGAAAGGAGGAAGAGGGAAAGAAGGACATGCCCCCTCTTCTTAAGGATTCTTTAAGGAGATAACAAATACCGTTTCTACTATGAGCACATTTGTTGGAATAGACTGGCAAATGTGATCTCTATTCCCAGTTAAACATCAGGAAACTGATGTTTTAAACCTTTTTTTTGTGCCATGGGCCCTTTGGTGGTCTAGTGAAGCCTATGGACTCTTTCTCAGAATAATGTTTTTAAATAAATTTTTTAAATACGTAAGATTACCAAAAAATCCAATTATTTTGAAATTAGCTTTGTCCTGTGCTGTAGACTATAATGGATACAAGAGAACAGCTGGCCTCTCCTCTCAAATAGTTACACTTTAATTCCTCTAAATACATAACAAAACAGTAACTACTTATAAAGATGGAAAGTTATACAGGCCAGGTTCTATATATTTGCATTAGGAGAGTTCAAAACAAGGTAAAGATCATGTGGCATGAGCTTGGAGGAAGGGAAGAAAGAAAAGTATAAGATTTATTCTGAAGGAAAGGAGGGGTAGCATATTTGAGGGAAGGGGGAGGGGAAGTGGTGGGAGGGTGCAAAGGGGCTTTAGAGAAAATGACTTTGGAAATGTGGTTGACAAAGAGAGGGTTTGGGTATGAGTTGACTTGAACTACAAAATTACTATTAATTCTTGAAACTAAAGGAATAAAAAAGAGTTGAGAAATGTCTGTATATACATAATTTGGTATGCAAAACTATTTAAAACCTCAAATTTCTGACAATGGCTGATTCTGGGAAGGTGGATGGGTGGAAGTTAAAGTGACTGAAATTTTATCTATAATATTTTATTTTTTAAAAAACAAAAAGAGGGGCAGGTCACAGTGGCTCAGCAGGCAGAGTTCTTGCCTGCCATGTTGGAGACCAGGGTTCGATTCCCGGTGCCTGCCCATGAAAAAAAAAAAAAGAGGCTGAACACATTAAACAAAAAGAGGCTATGACAAAATATAAACAATGAATAATAGATTTTTTGTTATACCGTGCTTTTTCTCAGTTTTTAAACATTTGCAAAAAAGTTTAAAATAATATTCATCCCTTTAAAAAGTTGCAATGGATTTTTTTCTGTTATAGATAAAAATAAGATATTCCAGTCGGGCGTATTCTGAAGTTTTATATTTACTTTGAAGAGGCAGGTCTCTTCGCAGCTCCCTGAAAGAGGCCACAGCGACACTTTCTCAAAGCTGTTTTCTCCATCTGGAATGTTCTCTTGTCCCCTCTGTGCCCAGCCGTCGTCCAGCTTCCTTTCAGCACTGCCTCACACCCGCTCTTCCGGGACTCTTCAGTCCATTTTTATGTCTCCCACTTGGGGACTCCTACGGCCTTACTCATTTGAGTATAAATATTTGGCTTTGTCTTTCCCATAGGATTCACCAAGCTCCTTGAAGGCATAGCCTCTCTTCCATCCGGGGTGCCTCCGCTCCCTGTGTGGGAACCTCCCGGCACACGTCGCTCAGCAGCCGCGGCCCCTTTCCCCCTGGGCCTAGACCAGGCCTCAAAATCCCTAACAGAGCTCCCCGGGCCGCAGCTGCCAGCTGTGCAGATTGGACGGCAGATGAAACCGCTTTCCTTCCCTGCAAGTACCTCTTTTGTAGCTTCCAAAGTACCAGTGTTAACCCCAGGAGACATTCAGAAAGAACCAGCATCATCCTGAAAGACCGGAAATTATAAAATCATAAGCAAGTAATTTTGAAGAAGCCTCGTAACTCATCTTAGTCATGTGCCGGTCTTAGTGACATGCTGCTGACTGGTCCGACTATTCTAAGTGTCAAGGACACCAGTCTGGAAGGGGAATGGAAAAGCTTGGGAAGGATAATGGTACTAGAGATTAACATAATCCCAAACTCCTATAAACCTGGAGCTCAGTTCACTGTGAAAGTTTGGCTGCCAGTTTGCAGGTAAAAAGCTTCAGTCCAAAGGCATTTCCAGCATCTCCACGATTGAGTAGAAGAGCAAGCCTTTCCAGGGCTCACCAAGACTTGGGGCAAGCCCCAGGGTAAGGGGAGAGGAGAGCAGCGAGGGGGCTGGGTCCTTGATGTTTTTGAGAAACCACAAAAACAGCTGAGGGAGGCAGCTGGGGTGGAGAAAGGACGGAAGCCTGAGAACAAGCCCTTAGGCTGAGGCCCTTGAAATCTTACTCTGCCCTAAAGAGAGGTCAGAGTCCTGGAGAAAATCTGCCGACTGCGCACGGTCAGTTTGACGAAAGAAAAACTACCAGTCAGAGCTTCTTTATCATGGAATCATAGTGATTTTCTTTTCTACCTTCTTTATATTCTTTTCTACTTTTCAAAATTTCTATAATAACCATGGCCGAGGGTGGGGGGAGGAAGGGGGGAACTGAGAAACTGAAAGAGAAAAAAAAAAAGAAAGAAAACAGATCACAGAGGAATAACAATCTTTTTTTTTTTTTTTTAATGGTACTATTACTCTACTGTTGGAATCAGAGAACAAGAGAAAAGAAAAAGAAAAGCATTTCCCCCATGGAGAAACTGGGAATTGGAAGCTGGGAGCAAATATAAAGCGTGTTCATCAGAGTACCCACATATGATGGCAGGTGACTCACTCATTCACTCATTCAACGATCAGTTACGGGGAGCCTGCTAAGTGCTGGGGATACAAGAGAGCGAAACAGATGCAACACGAGAGCAAAATAAATGTAAGCCCACAAGGGACAGTCAGTCTGGGGGCAGGGGCAGGTGAATCATACGGCCACACACGATGATGTTAAATTACACCTGGGAGCGGGTGGAGGAGAGGCTATGTGAGTGGCGCCCCTCAGGTATGCGTGTGGGCCAGGCAGACCATTGTCAGCCCCTGCTCGGCACTGTCCCCTTCGTTGCAGCACTGCTGAGGGCTGGGACAGAGCCCCCCTCCCCAGGCGGCCCCGCAGCTCCCCTCACTGAGGCCGTGGCCCACTTCCAGCAGCTCCCCATTGTCGTCTGTCTGGACATTAAGGAACTCTGTCTAGCTGGCCTGGTCCTAGGATGTCTCACCTCTCAGGGTCTCCACTTGCCCATATGGCACCTTTGTGCAAATAAAGGAAAGGAGCCTCTTTCCACCCGTCCCGGGCCATACGGTTTAGGGAGCCAAGCATAGGTTTTAATTTCATTCTCTACTCTCTGCTTTCCTCTTTCATCTCCATAGGCAGACCACATTGCCACTTTTTTTTTTTTAAGTTTTAGGAGATCTAACAAAGGCCTGAATTTGAATGGGGACAGGGAAGACAGAGGGAGGGTCATACAAGAGATACACCTGAAACATTGGACCTTGTGTTCCCACCCATGGGAAAAGACCCACATAATGTCTGAAACTAGCCCTAGGCCAGTTTCCCCAGTGAGCCGCAAAGAGACTGTTTCTTCCAAAGATGTTGACTTCCTGGAGAGTCTGAATTCGCCTTTGCCCGCCATCGCTTTTCTCACATCTGTGAGCCTGGAACCCCACGAGGGAATGGGAGAGCAGAGTTTCAGAAATGTGTATCAGAATTCAGCCCAAGGGCCTGGGAATGTTGCCTGTCACAGGATACACAATCTATATTTTGTAAGCATAATTGTTTTACAGCTCTCTGTATTTTCTTCGTTTCCCCTTTCCTTCTCCCTTTGTGTTTTCTGTGGTGGTGTGAAATGAAGTTCCTTCTGAAAAGTACTGCCTGTCTCAGCTGTGCTGAGTGGAAATAAGGAAAAGGAATTCTTTTCCACTTGAATCCGAATGTTAAAGGAGCTTGAAAGGCACAGGGCTGAGGGACGCCTGGGAAACCGAGAGAGAGTTTAGGGAAAAGTAAATGTTCTTCCAGGCTGCAGCACGTCCCTCCAGCCCTCTCCTTTCTGTGGCCTTGGGTTTTGTTTGATTACCAGAGGGGTCCACTTATTCCTGGATGTGTCAGTGACTCTGGCTGATTTTCAGGAACAGAGACTGATGTGACCCTGATGGATGAGTAGAGCTCCCGTCAGACTCCAGGGTTTTCTGGCCCTGCCCAGCCCATCATCATGAAGCTGGCAGGGGCCGATCATCTTGCATCATAACAATTTCTTTAAAAGTCTGTTTCCTGAGCTAGACCAGACCATGGTCTTCTTGAATATATAGCTGAGTCTTCCTCGTGGTGATTTCACTTTGTCCGATATAGTCACTCGTGGGTGCTCAATGAATCTTTATTGAATGAATGAATGCTGAAAATTGTCTGATGTAGTGTTATGTCTATATCATCCCAGCTTTTCTTTAACACTGAGATGTGTTAATTATCTCTGATTTTCTCTCTCTCAAAAAACTGTTGGTGGCTGTCTGTGCTCTACCAAAATGAGGGAAATCATGGGATCCAGGAATCTGAATCATCCGTGAATAACTCATCAGGAAGTCCTGCCAGTTTTACTCCAAACATATCCCAGACCCCATTCATGTGGCTACATCTCCACAGCCATCTCTCTACGCTGAGTCACCATCATCTTTTGCCTTGATTATTAGAACATGTTCGTAACGATTTCCTTGCTTCCCATCTTGTCCCCATCCAATGCGTTCTTCACCAAAAAGCAAGAGAGAGCTGCTCAAAACAGAAAAACCTCACATCTTAATCTTTTTGTGCTTTAATTCCCATGGCACCAAAGGCTGGACATATGACACAAAATCTTCCTGAGAAATAAGTAGGATGGGCTGATTGATTCTTAAATGGTAGAAGCTTTTGGACAAATCTTTGTTCAGCCTCCACATTTGCTCTATGAGCTCAGAAAGTATTCTTCTGTTTCTGAGGCCTCCATTTCTTCATCTGCTCTATGGGAGGAATAGCTTGGAAGAAAGGATAAATCAGGGCTGGTTCAAACCTCCAGTAACTGTGGGGTGGGGGTAGGGGGATGCACAGGATGAGGACAAGCCACAGAGCAGGAGGAGGTGGCGGGGGTCTCTTCTCCCTTGATGTTGGTGAGTGGCGCTGAGCTTGCCACAGGAACTGAGAAGCAGTTGGGTCGCTGCTATGAGGAGAGCGTCTCTTACACGTGCAGTCCTTATCTTTCTGCAAGCGCAGACTCCTTCCTGGGCCCCCACCCAGCTGTGGTTGACTAAAGCTCTCAGATGAAGTCGTTCTCAACCACACACACCCCAGCCTGAGCACCACAGCAGGCCTTGGGTTTTCCAAGCAGCCCTGATTGCAAATCCTTTGTCTCGCTGTTTAAACACATGTTCTGTTTGGGGCCCAGAAACATGACCATCGACAGAGTGGGGTGCCTAAGTGCTGAAGTGGAGGCCATGAGTGCCACCACCAGCCCAGGGAGCCTCTGGAGTCTTAGTTCCCATCACTGGTGCCATAAGCCTGAGCCTCACCATCATGCCTCGCTGGCCTTCTCCTGGCCATGCCTCCTGCCAACTGTGGGGTTCACTGGGGCTTCAGGGAGTACACGGTGCTCACAGTCTAATTCTTTAGGGTCAAGTCCTGCTCGGCTGCTGTGAGCAGGGTTGGTGGACCTTGCAGTGGAGGGCATTCAGGTCAAGACAAGCCCCTCTTCCCTGCTTGGGTGAACAGACGTAGGGGGTAGAGTGG
>PVIY010063268.1:0-10558 GCA_004026745.1 Myrmecophaga tridactyla | reverse complement strand
GTATGTGCAAAGAAGACTGGCATGTCTGAAGTATACAGTAAAAATCAGTGAGTGTCAAAAATTGATGAGGAAAAGTTTAGAGAGGAATAACTCATGAATTGTTTGAAATGCCAGAGTAAGAAATCTCAACTTTAGTTCAAATATTGTGGATAAAATTGAAAGATTTTCTTCTTTAGAAAGAAGAAAGATCACCTCAAAATGGGTTAGGTATTGGGATTTTTAAGGGAAATGCATCTGAAAAGATGAGAGTAAGTACTCAATATTATTGAGTAATACTCAATAAATGCTCATGTATCTCAATAAACATACAAGATAATGTTGTACTTCATGGTGTGTTATTTCTCTTCTTTTACTTTGAGATTTTCAACTGGCCCTTTGCAAAGGAAAAATGAAATAATGCCAATGTTTAGCTCATAATAAATGATCAATAATTGCTGGTAAAATCTTTCTATTCTAAACTCAATTTCCTTACCTATACCATACACCTGTACACAGACACACACATACATATATGTGTGTAGATATATATATCTACACACTGATTATTTTTCAGTTGCCCAAGATCTTCAGGTAATTAAGTTATCCATCTTTTTCCTGATTTCAACAAAGAAATAAGCTTTATTAAAAACTTTCCAAAAGTATGTTTCTTAACCTTCACTGTTCCTTGAATTTCTCTGACATATGAAATTTTTTTTAAAAATCCCTTCCTTAAACCTGTTTAAATTTATTTTCTGGAAACATATTGCTGTGTTGTGTAAGTCCAACCCCATTCTGATTTTGAACTCTCAACTCTATTAAATCCTGAAAAGTTTCGTGCAGATTACATCATGCAATTCTCCTGAGTGCACACAAATCAAATAAGGAAGCCTAGCCACCCATGTCAATTCCTCTGCCTTTTACAACACAGAATCCTTTCTAATTAACAGATGTCAGGTTGGTTAAATTTTCCTGTCACCACAAAGTTCTGCATTTTGGCTACTGAAAAGCTTTCCACAGAAAAGAATGTCCATATACTTCCTCCGAAAATTGCAAATAATAAATTGTTGATGGTTTCTTTTATTCTGATTTATTGTCTCCACTGATTTTTAATTGCTTATATTTGTCTCCTTTCTTCACTTGAGCACTGATATACAACAAATCCATTTTTAGTCTATGAATTTCTAAATATATACATTATATGAATAATCAAATATTTCTAAAAATAAATTTGTAATCTTCTTGCTTTTCCTGCCCACCCTCCCTCAGGAGAGTCATCTTCCTGAAACCACATTGTAAACAAGGAACATTCTTTTGAAAGCAAAGAGCCTGTTTGCCACTCCGCGATACCTAATTTGGAAAGAAGTCACTGTTTGCGGTGATCCAGCACCAACACTTTGGTCCCTGGTGAATTAAGAGGATAATAAACACAGTCAGATAAAAAGCTGTTTTTGTTTGCACCCTTCAGTTCTATCATGGTGTGCATACTATAGCTGAGAATTGGTAGAACTGCCTCATAATTCTGTAGCTGAGACGCTGCTTCTGGGAAGTGGACTGTCTAGACCAAGGCCAAAGTTGTGGCATAGACCCATAGTACTCAACAGCCTCAATGAAAAGTGATAAGAAACCAAGCCATCTAATGTCAGTCCCTTTTTCCTGACTGAAGTGAGGAAGAATGGACTACAAGCTCCATCAACAAGGGGTATTTGTAGTGTTTTCCAGCAAAGAATAAATCAAATCAATATGGTAGTATTTAACTTTACCAAAAGCATGTGCTCCTGGAAAAGAGCAATGATCGAGAAATCTTGTGTTGCCTGTTAATGGCTTATTATAAAGAACCACCCTTCTCCATATGACTCAATAAGACTCATAGATGACTGTTCACAGTGTCCCCAAATTCCCATTCTTTGTCTCATAAATGATTCCCTGAACTCTGATCAGTCTGGTCAAAATGCCTACTAAATTGACTTAACCAAACTTGAGTCAGGTTTCACTCCTTCCTTAGGCCCTTGAAACTTGGCCCGCCTTTACACATGTGAACATGGAGAAACATTTCTTAACTCTCCCTTCTAAGAACCAGCTGACCTCAGAGAAAAACATTTCCTGACTAATTGTTCTGTCATGCCACCCTCTCATCCCATCATCTGCCCCACCCATCCATTTATTTCTAACCTGTGTAATCCTCCCTAGAAAACGAAAGCCCTTATCTACCTACTGTTTGAGGCACTGCAGTTATCGCGGTCAGATAGTTTTCCCTATTAGAATAATCCCTTTGTCTTTGCTATAATAATTCTCTTCCTCCTTATTACAATAATCCATTTGAATAAAGTCTCTCCATATTGAAGTTTCGATTTGTTTTTATTTGACAGTACACACCCAAGGATTAGCTTGGGTGAATTCTCACCCTTAACCTAATGTCTCAAAGTCATAGATGCCTTTTCCCTATATTTCTAATGCCAACAATGAAAGGAATAGAGGACAATGAAAAACCTTAAGACTGAAATATTATCCCCCAAACACTAATTTCAACCACAAATTATGTTTAAATTTTTGTAACAGACTAAGTTTTTGCTTGTTTGTTTGTTTGTTTTGCATGGAAAGTTACTGGGAATCAAAGCCGGGTCTCTGGCATGGTAGGCAAGGATTCTGCCTGCTGAGCCACCATTGCACCGCCCCAGACTAAGTTTTAAACAGATTTCTGCTAATAATTATTTATTTTTCCCTATTATTCTTTTCTACTCAGAAGGTTTATGGTGAGAAAGGGGCTCATAAAAGATATGTTTTCAAGAATTAAATAAAATACCTTGCTATGTATATCTAAGCATCATGTAGATGAGCCTGTAAATTGGCTACACATATAATACATATTTTGACCTTAAAAGTTAGTCCGTTTTTCTTAGGCTCAGTTTTCTATTTTACAAATCTTTTCCTGGGTTTTCCAACCTAGTATTTTATATATGTTACTTAATATTCTACTTTGTTCTCAAACTTCTTTTGATAGTTTAGGTGCCTTATTCTATGAAGACAAGTGTACATTACCAAGAAAATTGGGGAAAAAATGAGGCCCTATGAAAATCATTTTAACCACTTAAGAAAGAAGAGATAAAAGAGACTACCACCTGTTGCCCCAGTTCTTGTACCTTCTTCTTACAATTCTGTGTCCTCCTCTTACTCAGCCCACATTACTTTTGTACATATGATTTATATGGGTGTATTATAGATAGACATTTTGTTCACTTTCTCTCAACAGTGTGCTTACTATATACTTCTTAAAAATGAAATTATTTGTAGCTCTAAACATTTTTATCCAAAGAAGAATCAAGGAATTTTCTAGTTGATACAGTTGAAAAGTTTTAGACATATATGACATTTAACCAATGTTTTAGTTTCCTCAGCTAACAAAGCAAATACCATGCTATAGGGTGGATGAAACAATGAGAATTTATTGATGAACATTTTTGAAGCTAAAAGAAGGTCCAAATCCAGGCATCATCAAAGTGATGCCAAAAGACTGTGGCATTCTGGGACTGGCTGCCTGCCATCCTTGGTCCTCAGCTTGTCACATGGCAAGATACCTGGTGGATTCTCCTGGTGTCTTCAAGTTCTATTGACTTCAGCTTCTGGATGATCCCTCTGTAGCTGTCTATCTTACTGTCTAAATTTCATTTTGCTTGTAAAGGACTCCAGTAATATGATTAAGCTGTATTCTAATTGAGGTGGGCCACATCTTAACTGAAGTAACCTTATAAGAAATCTTACTAAAAGGGGTTCATGCCCACAAAACACCTGTGCTGGTTTGAAATTCTTATGTACCCTAGAAAAGCCATGTTCTTTTAAACCAAATTGAGTACTGGTGTTGGATGAAGGGGAGAATTTAAAAGAGATGAACTGGGATAAATAGCTAAAGAAATTTCCAAACTAAATGTGGAAAATGCAGTCTGACTTCTCCTTGCCATAGTAAAATGCAAGAAGAAAGAAGTAAGCTGAGAACTGAACTCTTTGGTAGAAGGAAACAAGAATTGATGGTTTGGAAAATTTTGAGCTTTTGGAATGAGTCCCCAGAGAATAGTGCCCCATGTAAGGATTTAACCAAACTTAGAAAGAGTCAGCCATTTCATCACAAGCCTGGATTGTAAATGGAGCTCTCCAAAAAGGATTTGTGGAAAGTACTATTGTCTGATGATTGTGACCCCTGTATGATGCATGTCAAGCCAACAAATGTATGGCAAGGTCTTTATAAACAGAACCACTGCCAATCTGAACTAAAAGGTACAGGTTGAAGGAAAAATGATTTCAAAAGCTGACTCATGGAAGCAAAAGTCTGCAGCCAGGGAATATCAGGCCAGGAGAGTGGAACCACCCATGAATGTGGAGAGGGTGAGTTTGCCCTGGAGTTTACAGAGTATAAAACACATTCCATGAGAATTAGGGAGTCTGGCCACCACCTCACTGCTTTGAAGGGGTTGAGTGTGTGCCCCAGAGATGACAGAGAGCCCAGGTGCTTCCCAGAGGCTTGAAGAAGGTGGGGCCAAGAACAAAGTGGTTTCTCCAACATTCCCTAATATAGCATCCCTCACCCCAGGGTCTGGAAAGAGCAGGACCACTGCATAAGACCTTGAAAAGGGAGGGGCTGCCATTCTTTTAAACCCTGAGGATAAAACATCACTCTATAAGTGACTTTCAGACTCTGAAACTAATGCAGTTTTCCCTGCAAATTTAAGGAACTGTTTGGGAACTTTGACATCTGTTTTCTTTCCAATTTCTCCTTATGGCAATCAGAACATTTATTGTATGACTGTTCCTCCTTTGTATTTTGGAAGCAATAACTTGCTCTTAGTTTCAAAGATTCACACGCAGAGAAGAATTTTGCCTTAGGACAAACTATGCCTGTGGCTGATTTTTATAAGACTCTGTAATGTTGTTGACCTAAAAAAAATTTGTTCTGTAACCCAGAAAAGCCATGATAATTTAATCCAATCTTGTCCAGCCAGACCTATAGTTGGTTGGGGACTTTTGATTAGGTTGTTTCCATGGAGATGTGACCCCACCCATTCAATGTGAGTCTTAATTTGATTACTGGAACCTGTAAGAGAGAGACATTTTGGAGAATTCACAGATGCTTGGAGACAGAAAACACCCTAGAGATACTAAGCTAAGAGATAAAATCCAGAATTTTCCCTAGAGAAGTTAAGAAAGGATCCACAGATGCTTAGAGTGAGATATATTCTGGAGATGCTAAGAGATGACCCACAGAAAACAGAGAAAAGCCATTGGAATCAGAAGTTGCAAACAACTAACCAGTAGCAAAGATCAGCAGACATCAGCCACATGCTATTCCACCTGACAGAGATGTTCCAGATACCCTTTATTTAGAGTCAGGATATCATCTTGTTAATACCTTAATTCAGACATTTTCATGACATTAGAACTATAAATTTGTAGCCTAATAAATCCCCTTTGTAAAAGCCAATCCATTTCTGGCATATTGCATTCTGTCAGCTTTAGCAAACCAAAACACCACCACAACCTATTTCCTAGAAATCTTTTATTTTAAAATAAACCTTAAGTTGATTTTACAATTTGCTTATCTAAGTTATTTCTATGCCAGATAAATTATCTTTCATCTATAGAAACATCATCTTGATTATTTTTGAATGTTATTTTACAGTAAAATACAATGGCAATGCCAAGAAACTTATTTTAAACTAGGCTAAACTCTACAGAGGGAATACATATTAAAAGTTCAATCCAGACATTATAAAGGAACAAATGTCAAGTATAAGATAATTCATGCAAGGAATTATTTTTAAAAAGAAATAAATGGAGCATTATCATTGCAAAAATTGTAAGTAAAGCTGGATTTTAATACATTATGTTGAAATATGAAATAATTTTGATCAGCATATTTAAAATCTTCACAGGCAAAGGAACCAAAATGGGTGGTCAAAAGAAAGGTTGCTTATAGTTACAGAGGCTGAGAGACATCATGTTGAGACAAGGACCTATTAGAGGTAAAGTTCTTCTTCAAATGAACTTGAAAATATGTGTACAGGGATACAAAAATGATTTAATAAAGAGTAAAAGAGAAAAATAGGAGGAGAGGAATTTTATTTTTGTCAACAAAGTAAAAAATGGAATATCTGCATAGTAAGAGTAGCACATCTAAAATATATCTGCCTACAAAATTGCAACGTTTACTCTGATGTCACTAAGTTTGTCAAATAATTTTCAGCAAAGAAAATTAAAAAAAGTCTTTCCCATGCTTGGCTAGTTCTCACTGAGGGGAGATAAAACTAAGATGTATAAAGGACACAGCTGAAGCTGTGGTCTTTCCTGAAGATGATCTTTTCTATACCTATTAATCTTTCTTAATTAACAGAGAGGAAAAACACTTTCTTTCATCACAAAAGAGGCAAGGCTTTGAAATTCACTCTTTGTTCCCCATGATGTGTGCTTGTATAGTGTAAAGAGAATTCACTCTGGAGTCCATAAATAAAAGAACATCTTGTATACAAGTTATTTGTTTAACTAGGGGAGCTTTCTTCTCCTCCTTTATCCTGATTTTAAATGTTCCAACATGCCTTCCACAAAACTAATATCTAATCATTGCAGAAATTGACTGAAAGGATCCCCAGTAAGGTTTGAGGAAAGGAAATCAGCGTCACACAATTTTACATTAAGGTGAGCCCCAAAAGCACTTGCATTAGAAATTGATTCAAAATTATTTGTTTATTTTTCCTCTTAAAAACACTCAATGCAATTATATTTTCAGCTAAAGATATGAAGCATTGTCAAAGATAATCTGTTTTTAAGGTATTTGCCATCATGAATATTTTTAATGATGATATAGAATGTGCATATTAATCTAAATATTTGAACTACACAAACATGCACATATTTTAGGCAATTCTTTATATCAACAGTATACATTATATTTTCAATTGTGGAAATAAACTCTAACTTATGAAAACGATTCACCTTTGCTATTATCCTAAAGGGAAAATCCTGGCATGCGCAAAATTTAAACATGTTTGGCTCTCTGTTAACCTTATCCTAGGTTGTGTCCTTTAGGACATACCTTCCAAGTAAGAAGATTTACTTCTCCATCACTTACCTTTAGTTTTCATTCAGAATCTCAAATTGCCTAGAAGGTCCCTCTCTCTCTCTATCCAACTCTACTTCTCTCTCTCTTAAGAAAGTTTGGTAAAAATGAACTTCCATAAAAGAAGATGATGTTCAGAAGATGGGAATAAAAACAAAATTTCCAACCTAGAAGCAGCCCATTCTGATCTGTTATCTCCATTTCACAATACTGCATCTGGAATAGTAGTTGGATAGGGATAATAAAATATGAAGAAGTGTGCTAGATTCATTCTGAGGAAATGAGTTCAATTTCCATCTTCAACTATTTGAGGGGAGGAGCTTAATTTGGGGTATATAGATTCTTAAATATATTTAATAACAGGCCAACTCCATTTTTAGTAATTTAAATTTATTTAAAATCAATTCAACAAAAATTTAAATGAAAAATAAATGGTACTATTTCATTTTTTTTAACAATATGGAATGAATGCAACAAAGTATTATTAAAGGAGTGGTAATTTGGAAATGGTAGAATAAGGAACTCAGTGGATCCAACCAAATGACCTTATAACTGAAAATATATATATAAAAACAATAATTTAAAATCTTAAGGGCATTCAGCAAGTCAAGAAACTTTGCTTTAAGAAAATCTATCAGATCTTGATAAGGATGCAAGAGACTGTACTTCATAGTCCTTCGTAGGACTACAGTTTCACCTGAAGATGGGCAGGACTGCTGCATTTCTCTTCTCCTTCAGTCTTGTTTTGCAGAGATTCTATGCAAGACAGACATAGCTGAGAGGATTCAGGCACTCTAATCTAACCCCTGCTATTAGCATGGAAGCCACTTAAGGTGTGGCAGGCTTACGATACTGAGCCCAATAATCCCTGTTCCAGTTCATGCCTAGGTCAGAGGTTCCATGTGCGGAGAACAATCCAAGAAGACCAGGGGCCACCATCTCCCTGCAGTGACCTCCCTGCACCATCCCTGCACCTGCAAAGACTGATAACCACCTGCAGAGATTGAATGTTACCCTAGAAGACATCCAGGCCCTAGTTTGGAAATAGCAAACCAAGTACAAAAGGAACTTTCAACACAAAACCAAGTAAATACAAAACTTTAGACAAGTGAAGGAAAACAACTTGTAAAATTATCAAATAACCTTATTAAGATAATCAAAGGTCCCAACCATAGCAAAAAAATATTTCAAAGCATATGCAAATCTAAGCAAAAATGACCCAGTCAAATGACCAAATCAAAACAACAAAGGGGAAACAGAATGCAGAACAACTGCTCAAGGACAATTATAAAGAAATAAATGATATCAGGAAGACACTAGAAAAGCATAAGGAAAAATTTATAAGCTTACAAAGTAAAATGGCAGATCTCTCAGAGATGAAAGATACAGCGGACCAAATTAGAAATATACTAGAAACACACAATAGCAGATTTGAAGAAGAAGAAGGAAGAATAAGTGAGCTGGAAGACAGAACAACTGAACTAGGGTGCACAAAAAGAACAAATGGCAAGACAGGTGGAAAAAAAATCAACTGGATCTTAGCGAAATGATGGACAACAAAAAGTATGCAAATATAAGAAATACTGGTGTCACAAAAGGAAAAGAGAAGAATAAAAGGCTGGGAAGGTTAGTTGAGATATATTTGGGGAAAACTTCCCAACCCTTATAAAAGACATAACTATGCAAATAAAAGATGCCCAACTAACCCCAAAAAGATTATACCCAAATAGGCCTACTCCAAGATATATACTAAACAAACTCTCAAATATTGAAGAGAAGCAGAAAGTCCTAAAACAGCACAAGAAAAACAATCTACTACATACAAGGGCAAAAATGTAAGAATGAGTTCACATAACTCAACAAGCACCATGGAGGCAAGAAGGCAGTAGTATGATATACTTAAGATCCTCAAAGAGAAAATCTTCCAACAAATAATTCTTTATCTAGACAATATACCCTTCAAAATTGAGGGGAATACAAAAATATTCAAAAAAAAAGACTAAGGCAACTAGTCAACAAGAGCTCTGCTCTATAAGAAATATTAAAGGAAGTACTGCCAACTGAAAAAAAAAGAGAGAGTGGAGAAGGAGGTGTGGAGGAGAGCACAGGATTGAAGAGTACTAGTGAGGGTAATTTAAAAGATAAAAAGAGAGAGAGGGAAAAACTATATAGATCTGACAAATGAAAACTAAAAGACAAAATGGTAGATGCAAGAAATGCTTTAAACATAATAATATTGAATATCGACGGATTAAACTCACCAATTAAAAGGTTGGAAGAATGTATTAAAAAATGTAATCCATCTATGTGCTGTTTACAAGAGACCCAAGGACACAAATAGATTGAAAGTGAAAGGATGGAAAACTATGTTCTATGTAAGCTGTAACCAAAGAAAACAGGAATAGCCATATTAATAAACTGATATTCAATGCAAAGACATCATAAAAGGTAAAGAAGGATACTATATATTAATAAATGAGACAAGTCATCAAGAGGAAATAATAATCATAAATGTATATGCTCCCGATGAAGGATCTCCAAAGTATATGAGGCAAACATTAGCAAAACTGACAGGACCTATAGATGTTTCAATAATAATAGTCAGAGACTTAAATACACCACTCTCTGCAATAAACAGAACAAAACGAAATAGAATCAAGAAGGAAATTGACAACCTAACAATGTGATAAACAAATTAGACCTAATAGACATATATAGGTCATTAAAATCCAAAACACCAGGATATACATTCTTCTTGAGTGCACATAGAATGTTCTCCAGCATATATTATATGTGGCACACAAAATTAATTTAATAAGATTGAAATTACCCAAAGTACTTTTTCTGACTACAGCAGAATGAAGCTGGCAATAAATAATCATGAAAGAACCAGAGCTTTCACAATTATATGGAGATTAAACAACACACTCTTAAATAATGAATGGGTCAAGGAATTGTTAGAGAAATCATTAAATATCTGGAGACAAAGGATAACAAGAAAACAAAATAGCAGTATTTATGGGATGCAACAAAGTTAGTGTTAGGAGTGTAATGAGTGCATTGCTTTATAATCCAAAACAAGAATGAGCAAAAATTGAGAACTTAACTGCTCATCTGGAGAAATTAGAGAAAGAACATAAAACTAACCTCAAAACAAATAAGAGAAATAACAAAGACTAAAGTAGAAATAAATGAACTTGAAAACTAAAAAAAAAGAAAAAAAATCAATAGAAAGAGTCAACAAAATCAAAAGTGTTTTTTGAGGAAGTCAATAAAATTGATGGATCCCTAGATAGACTGGCAAAGAAAAAAAGAGAAAAAGTGTGAAAATATACAAAATCAGAAATGAGAGGCGGGTAGTTACCACTGATTCTGAAGACATTTTTTTTTTCTTTCTGTTTATTTTTATTTTTATTTTTTGCATGGGCAGGCACTGGGAATTGAATTTGGATCTCTGACATCCTGTTTATTTTTTAAAAA
>PVIY010063267.1:0-10557 GCA_004026745.1 Myrmecophaga tridactyla | reverse complement strand
GTCTGATTACAGTTTCAAACATACAGTATTGAATAGGGATTATTCTGCCTTTATGAAATGGAATTTAGATTAAAACATGGCTTTTCTAGGGGACATACATCCTTTCAAACCAGCGCAGAAACTATATGGCAGGAAGGCAGGTTTTTAGGGGAGAAGGGAAACAGGATATTTAATGGGATGACAAGCACGTGGGTACTTGTTGATGGAGAGAGGTGCTGTGTTGTGCTGCCAGACTTCCATGGAAGGAGTAGGGTGGTTTTGCCATTGACTGAAGGTCTGACCCAGAGACATGTGAGAGTATTTGAACTTGAGGTTGTCTAGTCTGGTAAGCTCCCAACAACCAGTTTGCATTTTCTGATTTAACTATCTTTGCTGCACAGATTGTACCTATGTACTCTTTTAACAAAGTGTTTCATTCTGTACTATTTTTTTTCCTTGTAATTTATTTCTTCCAACTTTTCCCTCTCCCCAACAATCATCCTATTTGTGGGTGTCTCAGATTCTATTGCCCCAGATTCAAACCATGAGGCAAGCAACCGAGTACAAGGAGTTTATTTGGAAGGTGGTTCTAAGAAACACTGGGTAAGTAATGAGGAAGCAAGACAAGGAAGAGCAGGATGCCAGTACAAAGAATTTTAGTGAGCAGGCTTCCTCTGTGGGCAACTGGAGCTCAACCCCAGGGGGGACCCCTCGGAGACAATGTAGAATGTAGATCAGATGCTCCATCTGAAGAGTTTGTAGCAAAAAGTCATCAACTGAGAGGCAAATGCCAAGGGGCCATGGCTAGGGCACTGAAGCTGTCTGCTACAGTGGCTATGATGCAGAAAAGTGCCTGAGAATGAGGAGGGCTGTATTCTAACAGGGCATCATTCCAGTGTTGACCAAAGAGCCCCAGAGCAGAAAAATTTGAGCTTTTAAACCCAGTTCTGCCTCTACTCTGCTGTATGATCTTGGGTAAATCACTTCCCACTTTTCTCACCTGTAAAGAAAGAAGCATTGGATAAATGATCCTGGTGACCCATTCCAGCTCAAAGAGTCTATAATTATTTGAATTCAAGTCATTTGATGAATATAGAAACAGACTGATGTTCCCAGCAGCATTTTAACCAGGAGGATAAATTATGATATCTATCTTATATTGAAGAATTCCACTGTACCAAAGGCTAAAATATTTATATACAGCATTTTATTTCATCTTCACAGCAGCACTATGAAAACAGACTCTGTTTTTCTCTCTATATATGTTGTAGAAGAGGAAACAAGGTTTAGTGAGGTTGACTAATTTGTCCACGTTGTCTAGATAATGAGTGATAAAGGCTCACACCTATGTGACTCATAAGCAGTATATTCTTCTGCCTCTCACTTTGGTGCTGGCAGCCCAGAACAACTGTGAGACAGAATCATCTGACCCGTGGGGGCATATATGGAAATGCTGTGGAATCCCTTGATCTTCATTGCATAATAAGACACATGGATTATGAACAAATCCAGCTCTGAGCAATAAACACCCATATTCTAGAATGGGAATCAATAACAAAAGTATGGTTTTCCCAACGTCATCATCATCATCATCGTCATTATACTAATAATATCAGTCTTTTTTTTTTTTTTTTTTTGCATGGGCAGGCACTGGGAATCGAGCCCGGGTCTCCAGCATGGCAGGTGAGAACTCTGCCTGCTGAACCACCATGGTCCACCCATCACTTTTTGATGACTTCTTTTATGCCAGGCACTATATTCTCAGGGCTTTACACTATCAATTGTGCCATCCTTACCACAACCCTATTTTGCACAAAAGAAAACTGAAGTGCAGAGGAGTTAGATCTCTTGGCCGAGTCACATGGCTAGCACGTGGCAGGGCCAGTATCTGACCACAGAGACCGTTCTTGTACCCCTAACACTTGTCTGCTTTGCCAGAGTCTCGGATACATAGCCACTTCGACGTCTGCATTTGCACAGTGGCCTGCTAAGTTAGAGCTTGGGCTGCATTTCCCTCTGCTAGCTAAAAACCAGCAGAAAAGAGTGACTGAAAGCCACTTCTGGTCAGAATTATCCAGGTGCCAATATGCGGCTTAAAAGGGAGCACCCCAGGTTTCTTTGTGCTCCGGTACACTCCGTTTACTGCAAATGGTTTTTGCTTGAAAGAAACGAGTAAAGTCCAGAGAGACATTTTTTTCTTTTTTGCCTATTCAGGGACATGTCATTTATCTCATGTATCTCAGTGTTCCCATTGTAACTATCTTCCATCTGCCACCAATTACTCCTGCGCAGTGGCAAGCTGGTTATTTTGCACAATAACCAAATCCCGTTGGCAAATGCGTCCTGGCAGCAGGGTCTGAGAGCATTCTCAAAGTGAAGACTCACAGGCCAAGACTGATCTTCTTCACTTAGTTACTCTGATATTCAGTCATTCACTCAGGAATTGCACACCAATTCGCTGTCACATTCTGTATGAAGCACCATGTGGGACATAAAAAGATGAACAAGACTTATTTATTGACAATCCTCAAAGATCTACTCATCAGCCTTCTAAAATTTAGAATTGGAGCAGAGATAGCAGAAGAACCAATCAATTATGGGATGAAATTTAGGAGATAAGTGTTACTAGAGAAACAAACATTAAATATTGAAAAGTCACCATATTAAAATTTGGCCATCTGAAAAGGATAGAAACATTTTGACTGTGAAATAACACAAGTGTTCCTCAGACTGGAAAAATGAGGAGCAGGAAAAACATGGTATGTTTCCAAAATAAATAGTGGTGTAATTGTAAATTAAAAGATATCTTGAGTTTGTTTTTTGAGAAGTTTGCTTAATTTTTTCTTGCAGTTATTTAGTAGGGTTAAAAGTAGGTGAGATTGTACTGGGAGCTCATTCAAACTCAACCTCTGATATTAGCCTTGAACCATCTTAAGCCTTGTTGTCAATCAGGAAATAGTTACAATTTCTTAGATGGATCTGAAAGCAAAGAAGAAGGAGAGAGACTGAGGCTGTTCCTGAAGGTGACAGTTACAAATGCTGAAGTGGGGTGTCCCTCAGCAGTGACAGATCAGTTTGTCCTAAGGAGGGCAGAGAGAGTTGAAGGTAGTCAGGGGAATATATTGCTTTCCAGGGGGGTTGCCAACCATGATTTCTGCATGTGGCTTTGCTAGATTATTTAAAGACCAATGGGGATAATATATATGGGAGGAGCCAATTAAGAAATAGAGTTGGGTCCCATACATACTAAAATGAAAACTGATTAGTGACATTTAAGTTGATGTGTCTTTTCTTCCTAAGATGCTAAGAATACTTTAGCTGTAAAGTATTAAGTATACACCACATTCCTCTTACTTGTTAGTCCCATGATGTCAGTGTCAATTACCCTTTAAGTTATATTTCTGTCCTTCCATCTATCTTCAGAATTAGTTTACTTCCAATTTTTACCCTTCTTATGCTCTCCAGCCACAAAGAGAATCTTTTTCTATTCTTTCCTCTACTTCTGACAGTTGTGCTATGAGTCTCTTGTTTTTGAAGGATGGCAAAATAGAGTTCCTCAGTAAATGAGGACATTTTTATGTGGTAGAGGTAACACTGTAGCACTTCACATAACCTCAGTTCATCCACCCAACAAACTCAGCACTTAGAACATCAGTGAAAAGCCAAATCTAAGGAAGAAAAGGTCCTGAAGGTTAAAGTGCCAGACAGAAAGCCCAGGTGCAAAATCTCATGGGAGAATTCTTTGGGCCTTGATTGGTATTCATTTGCTTTTGTTGAGTGTGATTTTAAAAGCTGATTTAGTTAATCTCTCAAATCAGCATATTAGAAAAAGTAATTATCTTGAGGTAGTGAGAGTGAATGCTCTAGATCATTGCTCTAGAGTGAATGCCCTAGAACTTTCTGCAGTGATGGAAATATCCTATACGCATGCTGTTCAATACAGTAGCCACTAGCAACAGGTGGCTATCGAGCACCAGAAATGGGCTAGTGTGACTAAGGAACTGAATTTCCAAATTTACTTTATTTTAATCAGTTTAATTTTAAATATAAATAGCCACATATGGTTAATGGCTGCTATATTGAACAGTGCAGCTCTAGACTGACTCATTGGCTATAGTGATGTGCCTAAAACACTTTAGTAAAGAGGTCATTTAATGTAGAGACAAAGAGCTTGCTAAATCTCCAATAATCCCTGAGTATCATGGAATTATAGCCCTGATAATTCCTTTACTTAGCCACACTTTTATTTGATAAATATTTATTAAGTAGCTTTCTTGTGTCTGCACTGTTTTAGATGCTGGGGATAGAGCAGTGAACAAAATGGACAGAAATACTTGCCCTGATGCAGCTTATATTTTAGTGGGGGGATGTCTCATTAAACAAATAAATAATAAAAATATACAAGATGTCAATTGGTGACAAGTGTCACACACAAGCCACAGAAAAGGAATAGGAAGCAGAAGGGGGTATGGGATTTTTCACTCTATGTAGGATGGGCGGAGAAGGCCTCACTGAGAAAGTGAATGAGATGAGGGATAAAGCTGGAAAGAGTATGCCAGTTAGAGGGAACTGTAAATTAAGAAGTCTTGAGTGGGAAAGTTCCTGGCAGAATCAGGGAACAGCGAATGGAAAGGAGAGTAGTACGGGATGAAAACAGATGATAGTAACTTTCCCCAGGGTGGAATCAGTGAAGGGGAATAGATTTTGTGGCAGAGACATTAGCATTTTCTGACAATTTAGATGTGCTGCATAAGAGAAAGAGGAGTCCAGGATGATTCCAAGGATTCTCGCCCAAGCAAGTAGAATGATGGAGTTGTCTTTTCCTGAGCAGGTGAACCATATTTATAAAGAAACCTCGACGATTAAAGAATAGATGGTCAATACCTGAAAGTAAGCCATAATATCTACATGCTGGTCCATGGCAGATATCACTAATTGAGTATATATGTAAATGGAGCCTCTGAATTCTTTTTAGCTACTCTTGGTAATCTATACTTCTCAAAGTTGGCACTCAAGATGAAACTATCAGTGCATTCAATTACGCATGCAATACAGCTAGGAAGGTGGGGAAATATGGCATACATTTTGTGAATAGATCTGGCCAGAATAACTATATCTCTATATAAATAGTGTCTCTATGCAGTATAGTTGCTTCAATTCTCTGCAAGTACTTTACTCTGGGAATCAATACCATGAGAATACTGACAGAGCTATGCAGAGCAATCCTTGGAACCCTCTACCACCCACTCATCTGTAACATTTCTCATTGTGTGGTGGCATCTCATATGATGATGGGAGGCTGACTTGTACCACTGTTGTATAATTTTTTGAAGGACGGGGGCCGTGTTCCATTTGTACTCATCTCTCCAATGAGTACAAATAGATGGTCAATAAATGTTGGTTAAGTTGACAATTTTTGAATTAATATAGGAACTTATTTTAGTTCCATACTAAATAACACTACTAAGTATTTATTATCAACTGTGCGTTAGGCACAAGAGATCCAGGAGAGCCAATCATGAGAAGAATAGAATCGGTGATATTTAAATAAAGTGAAGTCAATATTTATTGAGAACCTGCTGTATTTCCCACATTGGGCTAGACACTGGAACACAGAGCTGAATAGGATTCATTTCTTGACTTTAAGCATTTCAGAGTTTAATAGGGATGTTCTCAATCTAATGTAACTTTTCACGTAGTATCACATATCTACATCAGCATGAATCTTGGACAGGGATCTTGGAGAATCATAACATCCAACTTCCTATCCTTCAGCATGTAGGATAATGTTATACCTGCTTTCCAGATAAGCAACTGAGACCAAAGAGGATCAGTAACTTCCGAGAGGGCACAAATCTCAGCTGGCAGATCTCAGCTGGGATAATTTGGCTCTCCAAGAGTCATATGGCAATGTTTGGAGACATTTTTCACTGTCATAGCTTGGAAAGTGCTACTGGCATCATCCTATACTGCACAGGACCAGCCACCACAATAAAGAATTATCCAGCCCCAAATGTCAATAGAACTGAGGCTGAGAACCCCTGCTTTATGCTTATCCTGAAGAGCATCAAAATTCTGGATCTAATTATTCTGAATCTAAAGGAGAGGATGAGGTAAGAAATATGGTTCTAGAAACATAATGTTTTTATTTCTTAGGCTGCTTAAAGCAAATACCAGGAAATGGGCTGGGTTGTTAAAAAATGGGAATTTATTCACTCAAAGTTGAAGCTGGAAAGTGTCCACATCAAGGCATCATCAAGGTGATGCTTTCTTCCCAAAGACTGGCTGCTGGTAATCCTTGGCTCCTCCGCCACATAGCATGAGACATGGTGGCATCTGCTAGTCTCTCCTTTCTCTCCCAGGTTTCATTGCTATCAGACTCTTATTTCGTTGTGTCTTTCTTTCCCTCTCTCTGTATTCATTCTGTTTACAAAGGACTCCAGTAACAGAATTAAGTCCCATCTTCAATGAGGTGGGCCACACCGTAACTGAAGTAGCCTCATCAAAAGATCATACTTACAATGGATAGACTCTAATTGAATCAGATTCGATTTAAGAACATGCTTTTCTGTGTACATTCAGCTTCAAACCATCACATACACATGGTGACATTTAGCCTCTGAAATATAAGGAACTTCCTATGTGTGCATCCTCGTCAGTGTGGAAATGTTTTGTTTACACAGGTGCTCTGAGTGGCTTCATCTTTGTTTTTGTCTTACTGAGCTTTGGACTTAGTTTTAGCTAATGTTTGTGTGTTCTTGGTCAAACTGGATGGTATTTTATCAGAGAAATAAACAGGGCTTTGCTTAGAAAAAGAAAGATGAAAAAAAATACTCTTTGCTTTTTCGTTGGTAACTTGCTATTGATTTCACAAATGAATCCTGGCCAGGAAGAGAAAAGGGGTGATAGCCTCGGTGCAAGGAAACTAGGTTTGTGATGGTGAACCCTGCTGGGTGTCAAGTGCTTGCAAGATCTCCTTCCCTTCAAAGGGATAAAAGAAAAACTGTTAGAGTCAGTACAACTGTGAAGGTCAGAAGGAGGCTTACATAATACTTGACTTTTAATATATGTCTGGGTCTTGAAAAGAAATCTTTTAACCCTCCAGTAGTTTCTCATCACACTTACAGTAAAACAGGCAAATCCTTACCAAGGTCTGTAAGGCCTTGCAAACCCCTTTGAGCTTATCTTGCTCTTGTTCCCTCCTCTTCCATCTCATGACCCCCTTGTTGCTTGGACACACCAGGCATGCTGCCAGCTCAGGACCTTTGCATTTGCTGTTCCCCTCTGCCTGAAACTCCCTTCCCATTCACCCCCACATGGCTTGTTCCTTCATATCCTTCATAGTACTGTATGAAGGATATAGTTCATAGATCTTCAAAGAGATCTTCAGCATCTCCATTTTCTTACCCTGTTTTGATCACCTGACAGAATTTCTATTTGGGGGCTTGTTTGCAGTTGGTTTCCCCCAACTCATCTACTTCATTAGCTGCAGTCCTTCAGCATCCAGGACCATGCCTGGCACAGGGTAGGCCTCCAATTTATATCTATGAAATGGATATATATGGCAAAGGAGAGAATATTAGCCAGGCACACAGCAGATAAAAGATGCTGTATAGCAGAGAAGAGATACTAGAAATGTTGAGCTTATCTGTGTTCTGTCCCTTCGCAGCAGTGTAACCTTGAGCCACAGGTAACTTCTAAAATGGGTCTTAAAGATCCCTGTCTCCTGATATTCGCCCCCTTGTGTAATTCCCTACCCTTGAGTGAAAATTGGTCCTAGTGATATTTTTCATGAGTGAAATGTGGCAAGAGTGATGGGATGGCATTTCTGAAATCAGGTTTGAAAAGGCCATGACTTCTATCCTACTCACCCTCTATCTGGCTCTTTTTCATTGTTCATTTTGCTGAGTTTCCTACGAAGAGGCCCATGTAGCAAGAAACTGACTGCAGTGTCCAGTTAACAGTCAGTGGAGGGCCAAGGCCCTCAGTCCAACAGCTCTGAATCCTCCCAACAACCATGTGAGTGAGTTGGGGAGCAGACCCTTCCCCGGTCATTCCTGGAGATGACAGTAGCCTTGACCAATGCATGGATTGAACTGTGCGAGAGACCCTGAGCCAGAGGCGTGCCCATGCCCAGATTCCTGACTCTCAGAAACTGTGACATAAAAAATGTTATTGTATTAAGTTGCTAAGTTTTGAGGTAGTTTGTTATACAGCAATGGATAACTAATTCCACTTGGATAAGTTATTTTTAAATTTATTTATATATTTATTTTTGCATGCTGTATGGCGAGGCCACATTTCATTGTTTTTCTATGTGAGTGTCCCATTATTGCAGCACCATCTGTTGAATTTTTGTTTCAACAGAAATTGTTTAGTTTGTTGGCTTGTTTGTTTGTTTTGGGAAGTGCATGGGCCAGGAATTGAAGTTAAATTTATTTATATTAGAGAGTTGTAGGCTTACAGAAAAAATCATGCAAAAAACCAGAGTTCCCATACTACCACCCTTATGCATGCAGTTTTTCCTAATATAAACACTTTGTATTAGTATGGTAACTTTGTTATAATTAATGAAAGAATATTATTAAATCTATACGATTAACTAGAGTCCATAGTTAACATTGGGGTTCACACTTTCTATTGTGTAATCCTATGCTTGCTCTTTAAAAATTTTATCCTAATAACATACATACAGCCTAAAATTTCCTCCTTTCAACCACATTCAAAAATAAGTGATGCTAAGTACTTTCAGAATGCTGTGCTGCCATCACCAACCTCTACTGCGAAAACCTTTCTATCGCCCCAGAGAGAAACTCGGCACCAATTAAGCATTAACTCCCCATTCGCGTCACCTACCCAGGCCCCTGGTAACCTGCATTCTAATTTCTGACTCTATGAATTTGCTTTTCTAATTATTTTATATCAGTGAGATCCTACAATATTTGTCTTTTTGTGTCTAGCTTATTTCATGCCACATGCTGTATTCAAGTTTCATCCATGTTTTCGCATGCATCACAACTTCATTGCTTTTTATGGCTGAATAATATCCCATTTGATGTATATACTGCCGTCTATTTATTCATTCATCTGTTGATGAGTACTTGGGTAGCTTCCATTCTTTGGCAATTGTCAATAATGCCATGCAAATATCTGTTTGAGGCCCTGTGTTCAATTCTTTTGGGCATATACCTAGAAGTGAGATTGCCAGGTCATATGGTAATTCTATGTTTAACTTTCTGAGGAACTGCAGAACTTTTCCACAATGCTGCACCATTTTTTCATTCCCATCGACAATGAATGAATGTTCTTATTACTCACATTCTCTCCAACACATTATTTTTTTTAATAGTGGCCATTTTAGTAGGTGTGAAATGATATCTCACTGTGGTTTTGATTTGTAGTTTCCTATATAATGTCGAGCATCTTTTCTTGTACTTCTTGGCCATTTGTTTATCTTCTTTGGAGAAATGTCTATTCAAGTCCTTTGCTCATTTTTAAATTGGTTTGCCTGTCTTTCTGTTGTTGAGTTGTAGGATTTCTTTACGTATTCTGGATATTAAACCTTATTGGAATTGTGGTTTCCAAATATATTTTCCCATTTTATAGGTTGTCTTTCTACTTTCATGATGAAGTCCTTTGGTACATAAAAGTTTTGTTTTGTTTTTAATTTTCAGGAGGTCCCATTTATCTATTTTTTTTTCTTTTGTTGCTCATACTTTTGGTGTAGAGTCTAAGAAACCATCATCTAATATAAGGTCCCAAAGATGCTTCCCTATATTCTCTTTTGGGACTTTCATATTTCTGGCCCTTATATTTCAGTCTTTGATCCATTCTCAGTTAATTTCTGTATATGGTGTGAGGTGGGGGACAGCACCCTTTTTTTGCATATGCATATCCAGTTTTCCCAGCCCCATTTGTGCAAAGGACTGTTCTTTCTCCATTGAGTGGACTATATATTCTTGTCAAAAATCAATTGGCCATAGGTGTGAGGGTTTATTTTTGAACTCTCAGTTTTATTCCTTTAGTCTATATGTCTGTCTTTGTGCCAGTATCATGCTGTTTTAATTAATGTAGCTTTGTAATACATTTAAAAAAATTTTATATTTTTTTAATGAGATATCTTCACATACCATGCAAACCATCCAAATATACAGTCAATGGTTTACAATATCATCATGCAGTTGTGTATTCATCACCATGATCATTGTTAGAACATCTGTATTGCTCCAGAAAAAGAAATAAAAAGAACATCCTATACCCCTTACCTCTCCCTCTTACTGACCACTAGTATTGCAATCTACCAAATTTTAAGACTTAAAATAGAGGTGGGTTAACTGAGACGTGTAATGTTGACAGATATATATCAAAACCAAATGAAACAACATCAAGGGATTGAGAGAACCTTCTCGACCAAAGGGGGAAGAGTGAAATGAGACTAAGTGTCAATGGCGGAGAGATTCCAAACAGAGTCGAGAGGTTATCCTGGAGGTTATTCTTATGCATTAAGTAGATATCACCTTGTTGCTCAAGATGTAGCAGAGAGGCTGGAGGGAACTGCCTGAAAATGTAGAGCTGTGT